>CAJUYI010001347.1:0-21198 GCA_910591695.1 Galerucella pusilla
GCGTACGAATTAATCATACCGTCAATAACAGGTGCGATCAATATTACTCGAGTTGCGTCGATGTTCAATGCGGAGTTCCTCAAGGGTCTATCTTGGGACCAACTTTATTTCAATGACCAAATCATTGATATATATGTAAAAATTCAATAAAATAAACAGTGATTTTAGCCTAAGCGTTGGAAACAACAAAAAAGAGAAAAAAAGTTTTAGTTGAAATTTGTCAGAAAAAATTCTGAGATATTATAAAGAACATACTGATGTAGTAGTTGTTTAATTTTCCTTTTAAATTTTTTGTTTGTAAGATTTTTCAAATCTGAAGGTAAATGGTTTTACCTATACTTGAATACCTGAATATAAAGGGCCATTTCGAGTGCGACTATATTTATAGTTTGGAGGTATTATGTCTTGTTTTCGAGTGGGATATTTATGTCTGTCATTTGGGGTAAGAAGTTCATTTTGATGCTTGTGAATTAATAAAGAAGTTTTGTGAATATAAGTGTTTGTCATGGTCATTATTCTATTTTCTTAAAAGAATGGTTTACAAAAAGTTCTATATTTTAAGTTGAAAAGCGCTCTAATTGCTCTTTTTTGAGTCATGAATACGGAGCCTGCGGATACAGCAGTCCCCCAAAATTCAATACCATATTGCATTATACTATGAAATTGAGCGAAATAGATCGTTTTTGCTACAAATATGTTAGTATGTTGTTTTATTGCTCGCAATGCAAATACATATTTGCTGAGAGATTTATTCAGTTGATTTATATGAAAGTTCCAGTCAAGCTTGTTATCGATGTGTATGCCTAAGAATTTTATGTTGAGAGAAGAGATGATGATAGTTTGTTGACCTATATTCATAGCAACTTCGTCAGAGTCTCGATATAGGTTAAAGGATATATTTTGAGTTTTGCCAATGTTCAATGCTAGTCAGTTAGCGAGAAACCAATCCGATACGCCTTGCATGACGGTAGTAGAAGAAAGTAATAGAGAATCTTTGTTTATTCCGCTGACAATTATACTGGTATCATCGGCAAAAAGAGAAAAATAAGCATTGGGAAAATTTACAACCAAATCATTGATTTGTACTTTATATTGTGATTTTGTGGAAATCTATCTAAAGAAAAAACTAACGCCACTGCAATTATGTCCTTGCAATTTATCGTGAAACACACAACTGCAGACGTTCTTTTCCGACAGTGTATGTGTGTTCAAATGCAAAAATTTTGCAATTTTAACTGTTCGGTCAAGTTTGTATGTGGGCTTTTAGCCTTTGACCAATATTGATGTTCAGATATTGTTATGTGCAGCTTCTTCGCGCATACGTCTGCAGCTTCTAGACTCTAGTGGGTTCTTCTCATGTGAAACGAAGTCTACTACATCATTTACTACTTGTTGTTTCAACTGTCAAAAAATTTCCACTCAAATATCATTGCGCCTCGAAAATTTTTTCAGTTGCCGTGGTAACCAATTAAAATTAAGGCATCTTATTGATTAAGAAGTATCGTTTTGAAATTTCCAAATTGAAAATTGTTTGTACCAGGCTATTTTTGATACATACCTTTAAATATTGGCTTTGTCACTGCATGCTGATTTTATTATTAGGTTTGTAAGATTGAGCAGAGATAAATTAGAATAAATACACCACTCCACATTCAAAATAATCAAACAATCAAATTTCTTGATAGACTCTACTCACAAATCACTGAACTTGTCTAAGTGCAATTTTATATACATTACATATATTTCATTAACATTGATTTTTTTATTCTGTTATTTAACGTCGGTCTATTTCTGCGACTGAGGCTAATCACCGACGCCGGGAGCACTCTACCCCTAACCGGAAATTTTGGCGAACTCACTAGTGTTCCAATCAGTGGTAGCGTTCTTTAACGAGCCCAACATCCATGGACTCGGGACCTCGGTTTTACGTCTCCTCCGAAAGACGGCATATCTACATTATACCTCGTGCTCATTGGTATAATGCCTGCGAGCTGTGATATGCTAGTCCGCTGCAGGCTGTACGGGCCCTATAAGATGGTTTTCCCTGGCATGGTCGTCACCCATCCAAGTACTAACCATGTCCGACCTTGCTTGACTGTAATTATCGCATCAAACGCGTTCCACTACAGTGCTGGGTCGTCGCCCAACAATGATTTAAATAAAACAACACTTGTTTGAAGAACGGAACAATTTAATTGGAACAGGGTCGTGTAGGTACTAGTTTTGTTTAAACTTCTGCTTCTTTACACAGATCTATCATATTTTCCTCATAGTTACCACTGTTCAGCTCTAAAATTTAAATAATCCTGTTATATAAGGAAATATTCCTCACATTGAATTCGCTTACCAATGTAGAAACTCTGGATAGTTTATGAAAAGAAAACGGGAATTTTAGATAGGTACATCAAATGCAATAAAATGTTAATTACTTAAATGGAAATTCATTTTCGAAGCAGCTGCACCACTATATCTCATGGAAATTTTTTAAAACAGATCTGGAGTTTCATTGAAATCACAATAAATTCAATTTTGATGCAGCTGTTACAAAGTGCTCACAAGCAAATTGGATTTATTCACGTACAATAAATGCAATTTTTATATCTATTGTATCTTTGTTTCATATCTTTTGTACCTTTGGAATGCAACAGTGTAAATGTTTTCTTTCTCCAAACCGAAATTGAACGATGTACTGAGCGTTTCGGTCTATATTTTCAACTTTTGTGAGCTGGCAGAGTAGTAGCAATATTTTCATTCCATTATGACACCACGTCGTTTTATAATAGAATACCTTTAGCAAAAACGTGACGAAAGTTTCCAAATACACCACTTGATATAACAAATCAATCTGAGAATAGATGTGAACAAAAAAATATATAATGTAAAATGCATGGATTGTAGAATTGATAATCACGTGAATTTATGTCGAAGGCAATAGTATAATACTATTATAACGCCTTACAGAGTCTTTGAAAATCAAAGAACGCAGACCGTTCACTAAGGTTGGCCATAGACGGACCACATGTTGCAATCGAGACTGACTGCTCTAGTGCGGTCGCGTTAAAGTCGTACACGACTGCAACACGACCGTATAATGCAGTCGACTACGACAGCAAAATAATACTGATGCGAGTTCAGTCACAAGATGGATTTTGATGGAGGAACACTGCTTCTTATACTACTACTACGCAAGCTTAGGCGTAGAAGATACCGTAGTATGTGGGTGCGCCCAATACTACAATCAAAAGAACAGCATGGAATATTTCATACTTTGTATTCTCAGCTGAGAGAAGACACTGAAAAGTATTTCAACTAGTTTAGAATGTCCGTGGTTTCATTTGATAGAATAATTAGTTTTTTAAGCCATAAAATACAACGGACTGATTTCAAAATTAGGAAAAGCATTACACCTGGAAAAAGGATCAGCAACCGCTTGTAGCAGTCCGTGTATGGTGGATCCGGCAGCTCTAGGCAGTCGGTCGCAGAGCGACTGCTCGGACCGCTCAGGAACTGCTAGAGAGGTCCGTGTATTGCCGATATATTTCTTTTTTTTTATTCTCTTATTCAACGTCGGTCTATTTCTGCGACTGAGGCTTATCACCGACGCCGGGAGCTTATTTCTTTATCCATAACTCGTATATTTACAATATGCTTAGCACAGAGCATTAAGTGAATGTGTTGGTTGAGTAGGCTTGGAAGGAAAACACTCATTAGTGCTTCTCCTTATCGATTATTTCTGTGTTGGATTGAGTCTTCTAGTCATATTTTTTGTAGTCTTCTCCCATCAGGTCCATTGTGGTATAGTTCTTGAATTAGGCGGTTGTCATGGTTGGTGATTCGGTCCCTGTAGCTGGCGGCTATTTGTAGAATTTCTTCCGTAACAAACGGAATGTTTAGGTCAGTATGGAGAGTTCTATTGCTGATATACCATGGTGCACCTACGATTGATCTGAGTGCCTTAGACTCAAATCGTTGTATTGTTTTAATTCTGGTTGGCTTAGCACATCCCCAAAGTTGTATTGCGTATATTAATTAAGTATGGAAACTGTAGATCGTTGTGCGGCGACCGCATCCTGCAGTCGGTCTCGACTGCAACATGCGGTGCGTCTAGGGCCAGCTAAAGGAACAACAACTACTTTGCTCTTTGATTTTCGAAGACACTGTAAGGCGTTATTATAGTATTATATCATTGCCTTTGATATCTATTGATAACACGATCCACTAAAATGACAATTAATTTGCAGGAAACTGTGAATGGAGTATATAAAATAAATTCATTTTATAAAACTACAGATTGGTTTCAACAGCAATCAGATACAATCGGAGAATACTCGACCAGAGATAGTTTCTGTTTCTGTCCGTACAGATCTTATCCTGCTTGCGTATTTTGGATGGTTGTCAAAAAAATAAAACACATCGACGATACGGTCTATGTATTCGATGTTGAGTATACTCTGGAGTGACATCAGTTAGCAACAAAACAGATGCGGCATCGTCCACCTGAATACATAAAAATATTGATTGTAACACTCCCATAATAATGTTCGGAATGCAGGAATTGACCATGGTTCGAATTATAAGAAATGAAATATCACAGTATGGAAGTTGGACGAGCTTCAAAATATTTATGAGAGACGCCAAACAAATGTTTTGAGACTTTTTTATTTTTTTTTTGTTCAATAAAATATAATCTTCCCAGTTATAAATAACATTATCAAGAAAATTATCCCAGATAGCACAGGTCGTTCGTTTTATACCCTATCTTAGTCTGAACGTCATAGACCCTGGAGATGCCTTTCATTGCGTCTGCTGTGTGACGTAATCGAGATCCATTACGATGGCTTGCGCGCGTGCTTTTCGCCATATGGGGGGATCTTCTCGAACCGCTTGGAGTAGCTTAGTATATCTACTAACGAGCCGTATGCAAGTTATAAAGTTTTTCTAATGCTGAAAAGTTTCTTTGTAATCGAACTGTACACTTGATTTTTTCTAAGATATTGTAACACTCCCATAATAAAGTCCCGAATGCAGGAATAAACCAAGGTTTAAATTATGAGACATGAAATATTATAGTATAAAAGCTGGAAAAGCTTCAAAATATTCACGAGAGACGTCAAACAAATGTTTTAAGACATTTTTTTTTATTTTTTTGTTTGATCAAATAAAATCTTTACAGTTATAAATCACATTATCAGGAAAATGTTTCCCGGATAGCACAAGACGTTCGTTTTATACCCTTTTCTAGTCTGAACGTCTTAGACCCTGAATAAGACGTCTGAAAGATGCCTTTTTTAAAACGTTTCGAAGATATCTGATTCCCACATCTTAAATACGTCGTAAGTGTGTAAATAATAGTATATTACGTAACGTGTGTGGTAAGAAGCATTTTACGCACGATGCCGCGTAGCGGCAAGTGCGTAATTCCGTGAGTGCGTAAAATGCTCTACAACACGAGTTACGTACTATACTTTACCTACAACCTACTTGTACTTGTATTTTTGATAAGAAGCATAAGAAATAACAGTTATACTTTGGCAAGTTTATCTGAAACCGTGAAAGGAATGCAGTCGAAAACACTCGACATCGCCACATTTAACTATGAAAAAACTGAAGTGCTTACTATGTAGTGATAATAATTTATTATTTTATTATTATTACAAGTCATTCGGGGTGCAATGCTCAGGGACACTTAGCTTTCGCCATTGTATCCCTTTCCCCCCGATTCGTACTTAAGCTATGCTTAGGCTGCTTCAGAGATGTGCACTAAAGCCAACACTCTTGCAAAATGCAAGTATGTTGTCAATGCTAGTCTCTTTGAATAGCTCTGAGTCCAGGCTCGCTGCTCCCAACCATCTATGTCTATGTATCATTAGGTTGGGGCACTTGCATAGGAAATGACACGGGGTCTCTTCCTCCTCTCCACACCATCTACACAAGTTGCTATGTCCCTGTGTTTTGTGTGTGTAACATCGCAGCTCGCAGTGTCCGGTGAGTATACCCAGAACAACTCTTGCCTTGCGTTTACCAATTTTGATGATTGATTTGGCCCAACTGGAGATGAAATCTCCCGTCAGTTCTTTACACCATCTGTGACCCAGGGATTCCTTCCAGGTTTCCCATCTCTTTCCAATTATTTCCTTCGTTATGGTATTGCATCCTTCCCGGTACGGTATTCCTACCTCCCTTTCTGGATGCTCTCCCGACTTGGCTCCTTGCTTAGCAAGTTTATCGGCTCTTTCATTACCTCTATAACCCGAGTGTCCCGGTATCCAGGTAATAACGACCTTGTTGAATCTGGCTAGCTCATTCAGTGTGTTTTTTGTCTCCCGAACGAGCTTTGACTTTGTGCATGGGTTTTCCAGAGCCATAATGGAGGCCTGGCTGTCCGTACATATGCAAATGCATCTGCTTTGGACTTCTGCCCTTACCAATTGCCTAGAACACGCCTCTATCGCAGCCATTTCTGCTTGAAAGACGGTGTTTTCCGGTCTTAGGCGACAGGCTACATCATCCCTTCGCCTCGGTGCACTGATTCCGAAACCGGTTCCTTCTCCGGTTTTGGAGCCGTCTGTAAACCAGATTTCCCCGTGTTCGGGGCTCTGTTTTTCCTCCCATTCCTCCCTGCTTGGTATTCGCGTTTTATATCGCTGCCCAAACTGGAGAATCCTGGTTATTCTATCCTGAGGTGCGTCGAAAACTGATCCCCTCAAAAAATTTTGAATGGTTCTGTGCCCACTTTCACCTCCTTCCCATTCCTTGCTGCATTTCAGTCTGTATGCTGCTCTGGCTGCTGAGGCCTTAACCTCCAGATCCAGACTATTTATTTCCAGCAACATCCTGATGGCAGCCATGGGCGTACTTCTTTTTAGACCAAAAATCCCTCGTAAAACGACCGCCTGTATGTGATCCAGGCTACGCCTTGAGGTCTTTTTTTCCGTCTCCTTCCACCATACCAACGCTGCGTAGGTCAGTTTAGGTATCAGTATCGCTTTGTAGATCCACAAAGCTTGCCGAGGTTCTAGCCCCCATCCTGTCCCTATAGCTGACCTGCACTGCATAAATATGTTAAGGACTTTCCTTCCCTGCAACCGCAGGTGTTGTCCCCAGTTAAGTTTCTTGTCTAGGTATACCCCTAGATATTTCACTCCCGAGGCATACGGTATAACCTTCCCATAAAATGAGATTTCCTTTTTGACCCTGCTTTTGTACTTTCTTGTGAAGAGCACTATCTCTGTTTTGTCAGGGTTGACTCCCAGAGACTTGCTCCCACACCACTGCCTGACCTTTCGCAGGGCTCTTTCCATGAGATCAGGTAGTACCTCCTCATACTTGCCCTTGACAAGTATTACAAAGTCATCCGCGTACGCTACGGCGTGTATTCGTTCCGCCTCCAGTACGCGTAGTAACTCGTCGGATACCATGATCCACAAGAGCGGTGACAAGACCCCCCCTTGTGGACAACCTTCGCTAACTCTGCCCTTGACAGTTTTACCATTCCATTCGCTGAGGACGCATCTGTCGCTCAGTGATCCCGTCACCCATCTTGCGATGGTTATCGATATTCCCTGTTTCGACATTGCGTTCTCGATGGAATTTCTCGTGGTGCTATTAAAAGCTCCCTCTATGTCGACAAAGGATCCAATAACAGTTTCCTTTGCCTCAAACGCTTTCTCAATGTAGTTCACCACTGAGTGTAGCGCAGTCTCTGTGGACTTACCCACGGTATATGCATGCTGTCTCCGATGGAGTGGTCGATTAATCAGTATGTTCTGCCTGATATAAGTATCAACCAATCTCTCCAGTGATAATAATTAGAAAAAGGTCTTTTTATTATCAACAATATTAAAAATATGATTAAACGTTAATTTTATAATGTACTTGTTTACTTGGATTTATTCTATTAACATTATTTTTTCAATTTATGAATATTCAAAGATGAACACTTTTCCAAATATGTTATGGGCTTTTCGAAGCTCTGGCAGCATGATCACACCCCAGAATTACATAATTGGTGATTTGTATCGACCAGCTGACTTCTTATTGGCAAGCGCGTGCGTGAGATCTTCCCTCTCACTTCGTCAGTTGACTGATATTGATTTATCCAGTGTTGTTGGTATTTTCAGTTACCTTTGTATCATGTCTCCATGCTTTGTATTTTCAGTTTCACTTGGTAAAATAGGTACCGTACGCCATTTGTACGTTTGACAGATAGGCGCCATGTTTTTCCTCGCCTCTTACCGATTTCCTATAGCTTCAGATAAACTTGCTAAACTATACATAATTAGAGGTGCTTGGTAAACTCCATCTCTATTACTCTATTACCAATGAAAAAAGCATTTTGAAGAACTAACGTTTAATTATCATTGATATATTGTTGATAGTCAAAAGTCCAGTTTTCAATTAAAATCAACACATACTTTTAGTCCTTTTGGCTTTTCATAGTTAAACGTGACCATATCGACGTCTATTGACAGTTGCTAAGATGTTGCTAGGGAAGCCGTGCGATTTACTTTACAGCTGTGCGTTTTTTTACAGTGCGTAATAGACGTCATTACATTGATACCGACTGTGTGTTATTGACTGATTACAGGGGAGGTCGTAGGTAATAGTATATTACGTAACGTGTGTGGTAAGGAGCATTTTACGCACGAATGGAAAAGTAATTCCATGAGTGCGTAAAATGCTCTACAACACGAGTTACGCACTATACTTCACCTACGACCTACTTGTACGTGTATTTTTTAAAAGAAGCATAAGAAATAACAGTTACATAATTAGAGGTGCTTGGTAAACTCCATCTCTATTACTCTATAACCAATGAAAGAAGCACATTAAAGAACTAACGTTCAATCAATATTAATATATTGTTTTTCTACGACCGTGCGTTTTAACCCACTTTCCCGCACGCATTTTAGCTTTGAAAGTGTCACTTTACCGCACTAGTGCTTACCGCTTCGCGTCGTTCGGGTCAACTGCAGTCGCGTGCGGGAAAGTATCACTTTCCGCACTTGTTAGGAAAATAACTATTTTAATCGAAAGTCCATTTTTGAATTATAATCAATACATATACATAGCCCTTTGGGCTTTTCATAGTTAAACGTGACCATATCGAATGTTTTCGAATAGTAAATTTTGAATAAAATGGAGACGTCTATTGACAGTTGCTAAGATGTTGCTAGGGAAGCCGTGCGATTTACTTTACAGCTGTGCGTTTTTTTACAGTGCGTAATAGACGTCATTACATTGATACCGACTGTGTGTTATTTTGACTGATTACAGGGGGGGTCGTAGGTAAATAAAATTGAAATAGTAGTATCGCATTCAATTCTATGGTGAACTACTGCTTTGCCTGTCTCTGTCCTGGCGAGATAACCTACCATTCTGAAGATTCCTGTCCACCAACATCCTTGTGGCCATATTCATTTTCGACTTTGCGCCACTGGTGAATGCAAAAGCGTTCCGGTCCAATGAATGGTATTGATAAGTCTTGTCTAACCAGTTCATCTGCTCATTCGTCGCCACTTTAATTTTCGCTATCTAGTACTCAGACTACCACAGCCTTGCAATGGTCTTCAAATTCGTTTGAAGCCAGTGCAGTTGCATTACATGAACATGAAATTGCAATTGAGCTCTTATCCCATCGTTTTCGATATCAACTGTCACGATTTTAAAAAACAAAAGTATGTAGTGTTGGCGAATAAAAAGGTGCACTACAAAAAAGCGAACGGCAGCTTTTCGCCTGGGAACATTAAGCAAGGAAACATAACAAAAAGCTGAATGTATTTGTCATTTGTTTTCCAAATTTAGTCCCATAAATCTCTAAAACTATAACGTGCTGTTTTTAGTTTCATGGGAGTTATAAATCTCACATTTTTCCATCGAAAAGAAAGATTTAAAATTAGGGTGTGGGTATATACAAAAGTTTTTGCCGATTCAAGCTTTCCGTAACCAACTGTAACATTTCTCTCTTCTAATATTTTATTCAGTGACTGGAAACTGCCTAGTTTCCTTAAATTGATTTTGGACAGCTAAAGCAGATATTACCATAAAATTGGGTCGGTCCGAAAATTATACGCAAAAAACTCTATTCTTGTCGGTGGCAAAGTTCCACGAAAGTCTTTTTGAAGTTTATTTCCAAGTTAGGCTGGGTTGAATTTTTTTATCCATATAGAGTTAGATATATCAAGGTTATGGATACCTTGTTATAAGTTGGGAGACTTTATCAGAAGACGTTACCCAAAGTCGAATGTATCAATACAGTATGTCTTTGAAAATTGGCAATGAAAATTTTTTATTTTTACACAAAAACTCAGTTCATATTAAAAAACATCATAATTCCATCAGAAATAACAAGTCATAATCATTAGAGTTAATAATGGAGTTACATCATAGTATAGTTTTTAAGAGGTCATTTGAAACAACCCATAGACTCATAGATTCTCACTTGAGTCTATGGAACTACCCAAAACTGATAATGTCATAGGTTCGTTAAGCGTCCAACTCTATTCCACATTAACGAGAGTATATATACTAAGCCGCTTCGAACACATCGGTTCAAAAAACGCCCGCTTTATGGCGCTTGGCGCTGATCAGACGCGACATGCTTGCGTCATCATCGTCAACTTATTTTGAATTGAAAAAAATATTCGGTATGATAATTGAACCATTGACCTTTGCGTCTGTATTAAAATATCTATCTTACCATTCGCTATGATACGTTGAAGCTGTGAAGGAAGGTCTGGTGTGTGACGTGATCAAGATCCTTCACAATGACTTGCATGCACGTTTTCGCCATATGACGGGAATTTTTCGAACTGCTGTACTTGAAGTGGCTTAGTACATCTACTTACAAGCCGTATGCAAGGTATGTTTCTCAAATGCTGAAAAGTGTCTCCATATTCTAGCTGCACACTTAATGTCTCCTAAAACTCACGTTCCGTTAAAAAAACATGAAATTATTCAGTCAAGTCTCCCTTCAACCAACGCAAATGATTGGCGGCAGCAGAGGGAATGCCGCAACGAATTCGACATCAAAATTCGCCCGATACTTCACACAGACACCGTAACAAATAAATCGCACAAAGGTTAATTAGATAGTCAGGTAGAGAACCATGCCTCCATTATACGATGAAATGTTTACTTGCTTTAAGATTAACTGAAGAAATGTACATCCACTCTAGCTTTAACTGGCAGTAATAACATGTAACTGCGTCCAAATATAACAAGAAACCGTAGATTTTTTCTTCAGTTCAAGGAGTTGAAATTAATATTATTCCAAAAATGTGGGATATATTTGCATTATTTACTGAATTGTCTTACCTTATACTGCAAGCTGCAGGCTCAGGGGCCAATATTTTAAGATCATGGAGGATAGCGATCGTCGTCCGCTGCAGAAAGCTATATGGAGCAGTTTCTGGAAGAAAAATTGCAAATTGAGAGCGATATTTTTGGTGGTGATATTAAGTGATTATTTCAAAGTATAGAACAGTGATCATACAACAAAAAACATGTCAACTGATACTTGTTTTTGGAGGCAAAAAAGCGACTTCTGTAATAGACCCAATAATAGACATTTAGGGGGCTTGGTGAGGGAAGTACACAACTTGTAGGGAGAGAGTAAATAATGTTTGTTCCTTAGTCCCATAATTTCAAAGTTATGAGCAAGAAGGTTTTTTTGAAGGAAAATCGAAATAGGAGAACTTTTCGATATAAAAGACTTGGACTGCCCCCCCCCCAAAGTTTCTGGGGATGGGCTTCTATTTTTACATAATTAACTGCACTCTCTGTACTCCTCGTCACTTAATATATCCTATTTTGTGACATTTTCGTTTCGCATGAAAAAAATTTGATGTGATTTTAAAAAAATAGTATATTGTATAATAATTAGTGAGAAAAGCATAATATTCCCAAACGACTGGTAACACAGGAGTTTGGGAATATGCTTTTCCCACGAATCACACATACTATTTTTTCCCCATTCGTTGATTTACATTTAAAAAATTAATTAAAATATTCCATTCAAGATGTAATCAAGTTTAGATAGGTTTCTTTATGTTTATATTGAAATATAAAAGTGGTAACCATGGAAATTTCTTTGTTATGACAAAAGTAAAATAATTTTTCTCCGATCGAATATATTGACGAATAACTTAATAATTAAGTAGAAGTGGCTTATGAAATATTTAACATCCCTCTCTCTTCTTCAAATGGAAATGATGTAAAAGAGATAAACCAAACAATTAGCCATGCAGCTTCAACATCTATGAATTCTCGTCGCCCTCCAGTACAATTTACAAATTGTACAAACTGTACAATAAATGTAAATATTAACAAAAATTAATTTGTGTTCAAGAATATCGTTATAAATTGGATGTATCTTTTATTTCTTTTAAAACAATGTTATCAATATAAAAATTAAAACCATACTTTGTTATGTTGAGCTTTGCGCATAGAAAACAGGTCAAAATAGTGTCACTTCTCCCACGATCGGATAAATAGCTATTCACCTAACAAGTGCGGAAAATGAATTTTTCCGCACGAGTCTGCCGTTCAGTCGAGTGCGGAATAACATTTTCCACAAGTGTTAGGTACAATAGTTTTTCTACGAGCGTGAGGAAAGTCAACAGAACTAATCAAAAGTTGAGATATTTTTATCTGATTATAAGTGCTTATAGTTTATTTAGAAACATATTTTATTAGTTTATTGATAAAGTAAACATGAAGTAAAATATTATCAACAATAATAGTTACATGTCAAAATCCAATACCTAATTATTTATATTATAATTTATTGTAAAAGTACAATTAATTGCATTACATAAATTTATAGCAGATGCTAGTTTCTTGTTGAATGGCTGTAATTTTGGATCTGTTGCTCCTTGCTGTTCTCGGATAATAATGTCAGTCGAGTGTAGTTCATTTTCGAATTCCTGTTCAAACTTGTGCTGAGTACTTGGGCCTGGCTGTATGTCAGTGGAAGCAATAGAGCTGCTGGTAGTGGCTGATTGCTGTCTGAATATCTTGCGGTGCGGAAAATTATTTCCACACCGTGCGGGAAAATTAATTTTCCACACTAAAATGTGTGTGGAAAATTCAATTTTCCGCCCGCTCGTAGAAAACATATATTTACGCAACACAAGTGAGCTTATTTCTCCCGTTTTCCGTTCATTGGATGATTATATCGACTGGTAATTTTCCAGAAAATATATTGGAGAACGGAAAAGTTGTAATAGCTACTTGATGGCCTTTGATACTACAGAACTTTTAATCAGAAACTAACCGAACGTAATGCGAGTTCGGGAACAAATTAACAATTTCAATAATAGTTCGATACAAGACTAAAATGAACAGTGAAATTAGAGGTGGTAAAACCTTACCCCAGAAAATAAATAATTAAGCGAAGGGCGTCGGCTGTATGCTATTGTTTCTCCTTTGAAAAGTCCATTTTCCACACACACGTATAGTGAGTTCTCCATGTCTACAAGACCCCTGGGAAATTCACCTCGCTGAGATTTTGTTTCAGAGTTTAAAATGTTTATAAATGTCGAAAAATATCTCCACCTATTCTTTTTTACCTGTATTGGTGTCGCTTTCAGAAGTATTTTAAAATAACTTTTTGTTTTGTTCCAAAACCAAGCTGATATTGATAAAAAATTAATCACTTTTCGAACTAGTTAACGAAAATTGGATCAACCAACCACAAAATGATTTCAGATGTTTCTATTTTATTAAAATATTTTTTTCTTGCAAATTGTCGATTTTGGGACAATGCCAAAACTATAGCAACTCTTTCAGGATCGTATTGTTTTTATTGTGTTAGTCAAGAAGCAAACCTAGGAGTTAATACAGAGAGCTGTCTTAACTCAATGTGTCGAAAAGATCCGCATGATTCTATGAACTCTTTAGTTAACTAGCGACCTGCTCTGACTTTGCTTTCTGAAGCTCAATTTCTATGGAAATTAGATCATTTTCGTATCCGCTGTTATCATGATAAGAATGTTAAAATCCTTCTATTCCAACGCTTTCGATTGAGTAATTTCAAGAACAAACGATTATTTTGATTGTATTTCAATAGATGCATACAAAATGCAAGCCTTTGAATGAAATTCTGGAAAGCCGCTTCTCAGAGGTAATCCCGAATATTATTTATAAATATATCTACACCCGTTGAATGAAAGCTTTTTTCCTATCATCCCATTCGTTTTGCTTAATCAACGCACGTATTTTATTCTGGGGTGGGATATTCTCAACAGAAAGAAAGAATGAGCCAACTTCACAAACTATGGATAACTGTATTTTGGTCATAAGAAGATATTCTGTATCAGTTTGGAGTGAGAAACTTGTGTTTTGAAGAAGGAATATTGATAACTACGTAGAGAAAGTCGGTCTGTCTTCCACCCTGTTTAAACTTGGTTGCAAGATTACATCGTTAAGAAAATGCGAATGGACAGAAATATTATGAATACTCTCTGGGCATTTTTAGATGGATGTTAAAGATGAAGTTGAAACTGATAATTTGTTAATTTATACCAGCATAAATAAGTTTTCCCCAAGGTTCTGTCATAACAATGGACTAATATTGGGTCAGTTCACACGGTATACTTTCTTGTACAAAAATACAAATTGTACACGAAGAACCATTTCGATATAATGAATGGTTTATTTCTACTAATAGCTGACATTTGTGTTGATAGCCCATTATCCAGTTAGCTAACAATGGTGATAGAAAAACACATCAAAGTTAATCAAACAATTGTTGAAATGGATAGTTTTCCACGAATTACATTTGAACAATAGCTATTCTCATTATACAGCTACCAAAACTTGTTCAATTAATGGAATTAAAAATTTTGAAGCTAATGAATTACCTTGTTGCATGTAGTTTCGCAATAAGACTCTTAAAACGCAAAATAGGCCCGTTCAAAAAATTACAGCGACGCCGAAGTTGAGAAAGCAGAGAATCAAATTGCTTTTCAAAAAAATCAGGAACAAGCAGGGATTAGAACAAATTTGGAAATGTATGATAAAATTAATAAATCAGGTATCACTTTTTCCTCTCGTAACTTTAAGAAATTTGATAGTTAGCGTTAAGGTGTGAACAGACCAAGACAACATTGTTGTGCAACAGTGAAACAACACCCGAGAAACACACAAGTTTACATATTACACAGTTGTGCAGCTGTTGCTGGTCGGTGTTCGCTCCCGAGGCGGTACTTCAAAAGAGATGATGCCGAACAGTGCGCACACAGCGTCTGCAGTGTAGACGCGAATACGGGCCAATTTTATATTTCAATAAGTAAGTCGCTGAAAACCGTGAAGTTACCAGTAATCTGGTATTGACACATATTGTTCCTTGGTAGTTCGTATGTTTTTTTGCAATTTTAGGCCCAATCATTACAAGTTTTTTCGAATGTAGTTGTATGTATGCGAGAGAAGTTATTGAACAACATGTGTCCTCCATTCTTATTTCTGGTGAAAACTGTTGTTCTCTGCTAGCGTATATAGTTCTTTGTCACTACCTCCGCTTCCTACAGTTTCTCCAAGATACTTTTATTTCCATAACTAAAAACGTTTATAATTGCTGCTGCTGCTGCCCAACAGTGTGTCGAAAATGTTTTCTCCCAACGGAAACAAACTAGCCAACAGCTGCTCACCTGTTGTTCCACTTCTGCACAATAGTTTTTGCTTGATCCTTTCTCACCTTCAAGCATGCTATGCATGTATTCGTCAGGTACCGTCAGATTGGGTGAATGAGAATAATGCTTCGTCTTCTGAAAACTGATAGGTAGTCAAAGTGCTGAACGAGGAAAAACCAAAAGGCAATTAGCAGAGTATACTTTGCTAATATTACTACAAGAGAAATCCCGACTTCTGAGAATGATGAAAACATGCCAATTCGCGGCAGCCATGCTTATCATTTGAATCTACTCGTCCATCAGTGGTTGCTGATCCCAAGAAACTGTTCTGTGCAACGTTTGTGAAACGAAATTCGAAAAACCTGTGGACTCTGGTCTGTTGGCACATTAAATTATGTTTCAGCTATTGAAGGTCAGACTTGATGGGTACCCTTTGGAGTTTATTGGGGCCACGGCAGATTAATATGGATGTATTTTGGAAGCTGCTGAAATTTTATAAGAGGTCGACATCTTTTCTGCATTCAACCTTGCTTCAATTAATAAATATTAAGTGTTTGAAGGTCCAGTTTTATTTTCTCAATTCTTAGTGGCTTTAGGGTTGCTAATGTTAAATCTCACCTGCCTTTACTAGCTATTTGTGTAATTTGTTCACCTTTGTACGATGCTATGGAAGGAATTTCCAAAATTTTTCCCTGGCTATCTATCCCTGGCTGGGTCTAGAACAATTCGGCGTGGCCATTCCGGCTCCAAACCATTTCGGCGGCAAAAATTCATAATTGATTACTCTGTTTTCGGAATTTTAATAATAACAAATGAATCCGAGGAGTATCAGAAAATTAACACTATTCCTTTCAACTCGCAATATCAATGTTATAAGCTAATATTGGTGAATTATTAGAATTTAGAAGAATGTGTAGTATCCGATCATCTGCATATCTGTATTTTTTTAATGTTTGCTATGGTGGGCTTCCTGTCATATGCCTCTTCCATTTGGAACCTCTTTAAATCCAGCCAGCTTTCATATGGTTTGATGATTCGATGCAAACTCAACTCATATCCTTGGCAAGATATTCCGAGTCCAACCACACAGGACCGCGTCTACCGACAGGACTCCCATTCTTGTAGGTATCCTCTGGTGGTGCAGATGGTGACCATGTCTTAACTCGTTTCGACAGCCATTTGGAGGTTGTGCTGTCTACACTTTTCCAATTGACTGCTTCCTTGACAGCTTTATGTGGAGTATTGTCAGGAGCAATCTCCTTCCCATGTCCAAGAAAGCACATACCATATTTTGTCTGAACTACGTTAACTGAACACTTAACCTCAACACTCAACCTCTGATATCCTTCCTGAGTTACACTAATGCAATATACGTAGATGCCCTGCACTGTGAGCTGCTATTATGTGTAGTCTTCATTGAACTACTTACACAAATACGAGATGTTCATGAAGTCTGTCCGTGCTCATTTTATATTGACATACCCAAGTTTTGTTTGAAAAAGATGTGGAAAACAACAGAGGTAAAGTTCATGTGAAGCAATATATCATCACTTCGACCGGCCTAAGTTCCTCCCTATTGAAACAAATTACTACACTTTGCTGATTAGTTTCTATTATTATCATCATTTGATGTATAATTGTATTATAATTCATCATGGAAAAACAAAGTTCGCAACGGTTTTATAAAGCTGTAAACACTGGCCGATATTATTCATTATAAATGACAAGAAAATGTACAAATATAAATCAACTTTAATGTGTCCCACAAAACTTTTTCTGTCATTGACAATGGATACTGGAACGTGTTTTATCGTGTTTTATCAATAACACAAAATATCATGGTGGGTTTTAGGTAATTTATTATGGTTAACGAGCAAACGGGAGCCGAACTAATAAATTCAGAAAATAAGTTTATTTATTCAAAATGAGCTGAATAAATAGCTTGCTATTTAATTTTATCACGCACGAATACTGTGTTATCTTATATTACACAGTTATATTTTTATAACCAGTGGCGAAACTGTATTCAAATTTTGTAGGGCACATTAAAACGCGTTTATCTCCAGTAGAAATCGTATGACTATGAGTCTTGTTAGGTTTTGAATTATATTTGAAAATTGTGAATATGCACATGGTAAGTGATTTCATCAGAATCTGCCAGCTTTTCCGTTCAAGTGTGAATGAAGAAATCGAGCGTCCCTGATGATGAATATACAATAATCACCTATCCTGGAACAAAAAATAGAAAAGAGTTTGTTCACGATTCCTGAAAACTTTATAAACTAGCGAACGATTTGAAAAAAGAATTAACACACCATATTTTCAATTTGGAAGAATCTTCAAGAGAGGAATACTTTTGGCAAACAAGAGACATAATTGATATTATATCCTGACTGGTGATCAAATGAAGAAAGTGAAAGGGTTCCCCGCTGATCCCTAAAAAAGCAAATGCATATCATCATATAGCCCATTTGTTGTCTTTGCGAGGAAAGGAGGATAAAGCCTTACACATTGTTTCTGATTGCGAAGAACTGACTCACTGATAGACTTCAAGGAAGCTAGATGAAGGACACTAATTTAAGTGGAGGTTGACAGTATATACTGGACAGATGGAAGCATCTTAGAAAGGAAATAATGCAACCAACTACAACTAGGTACTCAAAATCCTCCCAGTCAAACTAGTGGCATATATTGAAAACACATCGATCAATCTAAAATAATAAGCTCACGTAAGATGCATTTTACATTTTGCGCGGAAAACTATTGATGTAATTTTATGGAACGTATTAAAATT
Source organism: Galerucella pusilla (assembly GCA_910591695.1). Lineage (NCBI taxonomy): Eukaryota > Metazoa > Arthropoda > Insecta > Coleoptera > Chrysomelidae > Galerucella > Galerucella pusilla. Next base: position 18,427 of record CAJUYI010001347.1, read on the forward strand.
TTCAAAATGTTCTTCAAAAGCACATGATGTGATTGGTATTTTATGTAACGTAAAATCCGTGTCAGAAATATATATGCAATTATATGAGCTCACTCATAAATATTCTGTAGCCTTTACTGGATGCTTTCCTAACCCCCTGTTCTTCCAATTGAATAAGTAGAATATCGTAGAATAAGCAGTCGTCTGTAAAAATGATAAGGATTAAATGAAGGAATGGGACTCTAGTGATTCTATGTAGTTTCACTATGAAATTTATTCAATTTCTCACTGAATTGTCAAGTTTTACATGATTCCAGGGTATAATTAAAAAACCACACGGAATTAATGATAATGATTTCAGGTGGTATTCATTCTTCACCAAAATCCTGTGCCTCAAAATACAGGGATGTAAATGTAATGAGCATTGTTATTGTGAACCTTTGTACGGTATTTGGTATGTAAATATGGACATATTAGACCAAGGTCGATAATTTTTGGAACAAAAAAAATAATAGTATGATGGAACCCATTAGAAAAGGAGGGGAATATAATAAAATTAGAGAAAAATATAAATTACGGGCGATCCGAGTTCGGGAAGTGAGAGGGGGTGAGTTTATAAGGGTAAAAAATGGTTTATCTCGATTTCCGGCAAAACTACAAGTCCTACGTAAAAAAGTTAAATGGCAAGGTTGTGAGTAATAAAAAGCTTTACAACTTTTGCTTCCACAATGTTCACATATAACCTCAACATTTATGTGAAAAACTCAAATAACCAAGTTTTTGGTTTTTTATTTTTATCTTTTACAAAAAAAGTATTTTTTATACGAAATTTCGTGAAAACTTACCTAACTATGTCCCAAATACACTGTAATTTATTTGATTTGGAATATTTTCTTTTGACTTAATATCAAAAAAGCACCCTAATTTTCAATCGAAAATTCTCGCGTCAAAATATTAGCTTTTTTCAAAAAGTCGGTGGGCTTTTTGTTCGTTGAAATCTCTACTTTCTGATAGTCTGAAAAAAAATATACGTCTCCATGGTAAATGTAGTCAGAAAATGCAAAAAATGAAAAAAACTTAAATTTGAAGTTTTTTTGTACAGTTTTATCGAAAAAATGTGATTGCTGCAATTTTTTCGAGTTTTTCACATAAGTTTTGAGGTTATGTGTGAAAATTGTGAATACAAAAGTTGTAGAGCTTTTTACTACTCACAACTTTGCCATTCAACTTTTTTCCGTAGAACTTGTAGTTTTGCCGGAAATCGAGATAAACTATTTTTCACCCTTAAAAACTCACCCCCTCCCACTTCCCGAACTCAGATCGCCCATATTTTTTTTCTCCAATTATATAATATTCCCCTCCATTTTTAATGGGTTTTATCCTACTATTATTTTTTTCCACTTTTTTACTATTTTTGAAGGCTTCGACACTGGTTTATATTTATTAATCTAGCAGAAGAGCTACAAATGAAATTTTAGGAGAATGCGATGACGAACAGATATTGGTAGCTACTTCAAATTTTAACAAAATCTATCTGCACTATCAATGTCAAGCGATTCATATATTTTGGTAGTTGTAATTTGAAATATTGGATTATAGACAGTGGAAATCTACACCTTATAAATTTCGATACTTATTCTGGTTAACGAAATAGATTATTAATATTTTGTGGGTAGGACCGACGTAATGGACAATATTCGCTACAAAAAACACTTCTCGACATTCTGACGTGAAGCGAATAGGAAGGGCGTTAGGAAATGTGATGCAACCACAAAAATTGGCTTGGTATAAAACTAGCTTCATACTGTAACGTTTATTCTAATTTATATTTACAATTAATTTATATTTACAGATTTATATTCAAATATAGTCCTTATTTAATAATTTATATGATACACTAAACACACACTAACTATAATTTATATGAGAGTCACTTTATCGATGCGCGATTGCTTTCTTTCAGTATCAACACTGACTAACTGACTCCGCTGCGATGCTCGTCGCCTATTTATATTCTCACGTATGTTTTTCTAGTAACATCTCGAACTCGAAGTTTTGGTGGATGCGCCGGGTTTTTCTAGATGTTACGTGTTCTAGATCATTCTTGAAAATACGGCGGAGGAGCCATAGTCGTCTCATATGGGAATTTCACTGGGGGCACTAATTGAGCACATTAATGCAGCAACTCGCGTAACATTGCCCCCTCCTTAAGAGACAGTTCCTCCTGGAACTAACTAGGAAACGGAAACGAGATGACTGTATCGGCAACTGGTTCCCTTGTGACATCTTCCAGTTGCATGGAAGTAACATGCGACCGTCTTCTCTGTTATATATATAACGCTTTTTCTTTCTCACTCCAGTTGTTTGCCTTTGATGCCGCCTCGAATTGCTTAAGATAGTTCGGCCATGACGTTTTGCCATCGAATGTTGGCAGTTTCACTCGGCTGTTAATATCGTTTTCCATTTTCGGTTTCAACTCTACTTTCTCTTTCAGTTCGTCGTTGTTCGGGGCTTGCCTAGTTGTAATAGCCGGGTTATTACTAGTCTTCTTTTCGATTTCTTTGATTTTTTGTTCCATTTCTTGCCCCATTCTTTTAATCTTTTCTTCCACGGCAGAAATTTCATTCTCCATATCAGATTTTAGGGACGAAATTTTATTTTCGACTTCAGCGGCAATGTCATTTTTCATTGACAAAATATCGGCTGAAATATCGTTCTTCATATCAGAAATATCATTCTTCATGGAAGAAATCTTCTCGTCCATATTAGCAGAAATATCGTCCTTCATGGTAG
>CAJUYI010001347.1:21208-57192 GCA_910591695.1 Galerucella pusilla
GTCCATATTAGCAGAAATATCGTCCTTCATGGTAGAAATCTTCTCGTTCATAGCAGATATTGACGAGATTATGGTGGAGGACTCGTCATTGAATAAGAATGTTTCTGGATCCAAGTCTTCACTTTCCAGTGCTATTTTCAGTCTTTCAACCAATTCACTCTTCTTCCCGGACGTTTCCAACTCGCAATTTTCTAATTCTGCTTTTAGTTCCGTCACTTTCAGGTCGCATAGTCTCTTAGCCATTTTTACGTAATTATTTATTTATATTACCCCACACCTGACACCAATGTAACGTTTATTCTAATTTATATTTACAATTAATTTATATTTACAGATTTATATTCAAATATAGTCCTTATTTAATAATTTATATGATACACTAAACACACACTAACTATAATTTATATGAGAGTCACTTTATCGATGCGCGATTGCTTTCTTTCAGTATCAACACTAACTGACTAACTGACTCCGCTGCGATGCTCGTCGCCTATTTATATTCTCACGTATGTTTTTCTAGTAACATCTCGAACTCGAAGTTTTGGTGGATGCGCCGGGTTTTTCTAGATGTCACGTGTTCTAGATCATTCTTGAAAATACGGCGGAGGAGCCATAGTCGTCTCATATGGGAATTTCACTGGGGGCACTAATTGAGCACATTAATGCAGCAGCTCGCGTAACAATACAATCCAATGTCTTTAACCTCCAACCTCCAGCTCCACTAAAACTTCTAAAGCGTATCCCCTGCAGGTGTGAAAGAGGCTGCCGTGGCACGTGTGAATGCGAAAGTCATTGCTTTAAATAGAGGGGATCCACAAGCAACGAGACTTGAACAAGCTGTGAAAATTGTCTTAGAGAAACCACATAAATATGATGGTCCAGCTTACGTACAGCACGGAAACATGGAAAAATTGACCGGCCAGTTGTTTATTGACTTCCATGTTTGTCTTCTTCAATCCATTTAAAAAACGGTAGTTTCTATTTTTTTCACTGTTGTATAAAGCCCACAGTTAACAAAAAATGACGGATTTGATGACTGTGACCAAAGATAAACATGAGCTGCAAAAGATAAAGCAGGTGAAGGAAGAGCGAGCGTGGGTTGTTAAGTGCAGTGTGTAACTGGAAAATGGGGAAGTGTTAAGAAACACTAGTGCATTCCTTTCCAAACCTACATCAGAATATCTTCTGTAAGTTCCTTGTGGCATTATTTATCATTTTTTCTTTTATTTTTTGGGAATCAAACCACAATAATGTTTTTTATTTGTTATTTCGACGTTTCGGTAGCGTTCCAGCTACCTTTGTCAAGATTAACTAATAATAAAATAATTTTTTTTTGTTTTCTTGCGATTTTTTCATAACAAATTATTATATATATTTTATAATGCTTTGACGGTGTACCTTCAATTTAAATCCTATAACAAAATAATAAGTGGATTTGTTCTATATTTGCTGTTCACTTTGTCATAATAAAATGCAATGAAATATACCTCAGTTTCTTACATTCTGAATTCTGAGCAGTTGACGATAAAATTTTGTATGCACCACGTCAGAAAAGTGTCTTTATCGGACGAGTCTGAAATTATGAGACGAGCGAAGTGAGGAGAATAACAGGCGAGTCACTTTACTTGCCTTAGTACATAAATAACAATTATCTTATGACATTCCAAAGATATGATAGTCTACTAAAAATGGAATCCAGTGAGGTGCACGTTCCAGAAACGGTTTTTATTGGGATAGCGCTTTTTTTCTCGCTTATTTTGGAAATGTTGTTAATAAAACGCGTTTGTTGTTACTTTTTTGTGTCTAATTATTTTTGTTTTTAAAATATGTATGACTCAATTTGGTGATTTTGTGTATTGAAGTGTGTATCGATTAACAACTATTTCAATGATAAATCATAAAAAAACCTGGATAAAAACTTATGATGCTATCCTGATAACGCAGGTAATTGATCATTGGAAATTTCTCTTTCTAACATTGGTAACCAAATTTGACTACATTCGGCTGAAATACTAGCTACACATTTATCTGCATTTAGTTGTAATAAGGCATTTTCTTTGATTTTTCGTCTTTCATTATTGGGCTCTTTCAATATCATTTTTGTCGAAGCCCATTAAATTTTATGCCCCTCCTCCCAAGCATGTTTACAAATACCTGACTTGAAGAACTCCCTATCTTTGATATATTTCTTATGTTCACTTATTCGGACTTTCAATGGTCTAGATGTTTCACCTAAATAGAATTTGTCGCATTCACAAGATATCTGATATATGCAATTTTTTGAAGATTGTTCTTCATTTTTTGGTTTTGTTTTTGTTAGTATAGATCTCAACGTATTATTAGATTTGGAGCTAGTTCGAATATTGAATTGTCGCAATTTTTCTTTATTTCAAATTTGTTTCCTATTAATTTTTCTGCCCTCAAAAAAAAAAAAAACTGAAATACCAGTAGATTTTCGATTTTGTACTTTGTTGAACTCAAAAACTTTCTCCAAAAAAAAAAAACATTTCCACAGATTCAAACTCAACTCTGTATCATTTCTGTGAAATATGCCTCAATGAATGTTTAAGTTGAATTCTGAAATTAGAAATGTCAAGGTTCACGCAAATGGAAGAGAACAGCATAACTTCAAGATTAAGTTAAACTCGTTCAAACTCATTAGGTATATTTCTCGAACTTCCAAAATTCTGGCTTTAGCGGAAAACCACTGTCTTTTAAAGGAAAAGTATCATTAACGAGTGATTGAGTTACGTACCACCAATTTGTTCACCCGATAGACATTTTGTTCAAATTATCATCATATTTGTGGGTCAGAAAAATAAAAAAAAAACCATTTACTAATATCGTTCAACGTTATATTTAGTCACGTAATGTGTTTATTCCGACTGAAAATAAATTGGTTTCGCCTGAAATATACATTTTGTTTCGTGCAGTTTAAACTGAAATTCATTCAGTCATTTCCCTTTCGATTAATTCCGTCTAACATCAGATGTTCCGGTCCGTAACTTTTCACACCATTATTTTCCTGTTGTAATGAACATATGAAATCTTGATGGAATAAGAGGGATTTGATACATCTCCATACTTTATGATTATCATTATGAACATAAATCTCCGCGCAACCAGCATACCCAAATCAATTTCCAAGACCATCAACACGTCAGACATATTTTATTGACAAATATTTCTCCAAAAAAACTTTGCCAGCTACCAAAAACCAAACAGAATCTACAAAAATTATCCAGCGCGCCTCTACCTAATATCACTTCATAAAAAAGGGTGTTCTCTTCTCCACCTTTTTTTTCTCGTGCTCTTGTAGCCTCGCCAATGCCAGCAAAAGTTAAAATGTTCTACAACTAACTAACCGGCAAAGAGTGTCTCCGTGGCAGCATGTGGGCGACCACTTTACAAATCTCAACCTCCAAATAGTACCCACTGTGCTCGTTAATGTTGCCAAAAAATTGTTTATTTTCACGCACCGATACAATAATTTTTCTAGGTCTGCTGTATTTTATCGGAAGGCTGGAAACACATCAGTTGCAGCAATTTGCTGCGCACCGTCTCGAAGCATTACAAACCCCACATTGGCTCAAAAATTACATAAAATCTTGTCTCACAACATCACGCAATGTAACCATGCCAGAGCAACAGCTTCCAAATTTTGCAAGATGCAAGCGTACCACTCCTAATATACACTTTCCAAGATCTCTATGATATGCAGGTAAGCAGTACCAAAGCGTATACGCTCGGTACGTCTCACTAGTAAGGCTAAAGTCAGACGGACCACAGCGAGGCGTCACGACACTTTCATAAATGTGGTTGCTATTGGTCGTAGGTCGAGGTTATATAAAAAATTCAATAGAATTGGAGCAGTACTCAGACGAACGACTTCTTGTAGTTGATCTCAGCGACGGTCGCTACCTGTGGACGGTATCACCCACAAAATGATGGTTGTTGGTGGTTCAATGCAAAACACATGGACGACAGACCACCTTCGCAATGCGACAACTGGCCACTCCTTGTTTCTCTATACTGGAACTGATGAACTTGTCGTTAATTGAAGTCGTCTTCAACGACAGATGACGACAACAAAAACACAAACTAGTCGCATCGCTGTGGTCCGTCTGAGTTTAGCCACAACCACATTTATAAAGAAGTCTAAACTCAGACGGACCACAGCGACCACGACTTCCGACCACTAGTAACAACAATTATGAAGTTGTCGTGACGCGTCGCTGTGGTCTAAGTATAGCCTAAAAAAATACGCAATTTTGTTCTTCGTTTTGTAACCACAAATTTGTTTTCCTCTCTCGGTTATAAGAAAAAATTAACTTTCGGCGATATTGATTGACATTTATTCGAGAATTTTTTCATTTCAAGCTATAAATTGACGGCAATTTGACTGTTCTTGGTTATTAATAAAGTTAAATTACTTTCGTTCAATATAAAAACGATAAGAGTTCTAAAAAGCGTGAGTGTTTGAGCGCCTACAGCTTTGTCTGTAACCCTTAGCAGTTTACTGAGTTATAATATCATTAAAAAGTCTAGACTATATTAGGTACGTATCATATAGCGAGATAAAAGAAACTCTTGTTTTTAAACATGATTGAAGCCGTGAAAAAAATGATATCATTAATATTATATGTAGTTAGTTGAGTTGTACGAAAAATGAGTGGAACATTATTTTCTGCAGCCTCTCTAGGATCCTATGCAACCGTATTCCAGGCGGAAGTTTACACCGTTGTTAGATGTGTGGAGAGATTGGACCTAGCCAATCTCATACATAAAACTATAAAAGTTTTCTAGGACAGCAAGAAGAGCTTAAGACTTCTAGAATAATTTACCAGGATTGGTTCTTCAAAGGCTTATATACATCCTTCGAAGAATGTCTCCAAACAAATGTTGGATTATAGCAGGCATGACCTACGTTGTCTAACAGGCCTTTTAAAGGTCACTGTCAACTGGATCATCATATGTTAAAACTTGGACTGTCGGAAGATCCGACTTGCCGTCTTTGTGTGGAAGACGATGAAACAGCGGAGCACATGATTGGTGCCTGCCCCGCCGCGCTCGAATGAGGTATATATGATATCAAAGATTACAGAATAAATATAAGATATTTCACTCTAGGACGGTTTGATTCAAGTTGCCGTCCGAAACGGACGCCGCTCTCATAAATTATGTTTACGACTCGCTTTTGTTGTCAATAACGAGATCGGTAGATACCAGAACAGTTCGAAAATCTTATTTTATTTTAAGCTATACAGGGGTAATTTGAGAAATATACAGGGTGTAACAAAAAGGCAGGTCATAAATCATACCACATATTCTGGGGCTAAAAATAACTTGATCCAACCCAAGTTACCCTAGTACAAATGTGCATGCGAAAAAAGTTATAACCCTTCGAAGTTACCAAATGAAAATAGATTTTTTCAAATATCTCGACAGTTGTTCGACATATTATAATGAACGTTGACAAGTGGCTTTCTTATGATAAGAGCATCATCTTAAAAAAAAATTGAGAAATTATTGCACCCCGTTAAAAATTTATGGGAGTTGAGATCCCCTAAACCCACCAAAATTTTTGTGTACGTTACAATTTAATGCTTATTGTGGCACCATTATTCAAACACATTATTTTTGAAACTTTTTTGCCCCTTGGCACTTTTTACAATTATCAGTTTTTATCGAGATACGGCCTATTTTTCATTAGGCTTCAAAAACTGTGTATTATTATTTAGTAAACAACCGTTGTTACTAATGATACAATTAGACATTGGATCCACAATTATTGTCAATAATACATTTGAAGCTTCCAACTTTTGTGTGTTTAAGAGGAACTAACTTTTCTAATAACAATGATGGAATACACGTTTTCAGAAATGGCAGATATGCATTTAATTTTGGGTAAGTTTCGTCACGTTGAATTAAGATTTGAGATACTTATCGATAATTTTGATAACACAGGTGAATGCCGGGGAAATAGCGCAGCAGCTGCAAGGTTTTATGCGGAAAAATATCCCAATCGAAATACACCAGGTCGTCGATTATTTCTCTCCATTGATCGTCGTTTACGGGAAACAGGTACATTACGACCACAACTTGCTGGTAATAGTGGTCGTCCGAAAGTGGATGCAGACGATTTTGGATGCAATTGAAGAAACCCCTCAAAGTAGTACAAGAGTAGTAGCTGCGCAATTAGATCTGTCTCACATGATGGTTTGGAGAAGAATAAAGGAACAGCAGCTTCATCCTTATCATTTAACAACCGTTCAAGAGTTGCTGGATGAAGATTATCCTAAAAGAATGGGATTTTGCGATTGGTTGTTGACGGAAAACACTCGGAATGCCAACTTCATTAACCATATTTATTTACTGACGAAGCAACCTTCAACAGAAATGGCATTAAGAATCACCATAACGAACACATCTGGGCCGAAGAAAACCCTCATGGAAAAAAAGTCACTCATCACCAAAGAATCTTCAAAGTCAATGTTTGGCTAGGAATTGTGGACAACAATCTAATAGGGCCAGTATTTCTTCCAAACAAATTAAACGGTGAAAATTATTTGCAATATTTACAAAACGAATTACCAGAGTATTCGGAAGAGGTGCTCCAGCACATTACACTAACGAAGTTAGGCAACATCTTTGCGAGCAATATCCTTGACGCTGGATTGGAAGGGGTCCTGATGCACCTATTGCTTGGTCACCCAGAGGTCCAGATCTGAACCCTATCGACTTTAGCGTCTGGGGTTGCATGAAGAACGATGTGTATGCTGTAGAAATTATGAGCGAACAACAACTGAGGAATAGAATCATTGAGGCTGCTATTAGATATCGTCAGAAGCCATTGATTTTCCAGAATATTCGGTTTTCGTTAGTAAAACGGTGCCGATTGTGTATTCAAGAAAATGGGGGCCATTTCGAACATCTAATAAAAGCTACACATTTCTAAATAAATAAGATTCAATCAAAAATTTGGGACCCTCGAAAAAATTCATTTTAATTCACTTTCATTTTTGTTACTCGAAATTTTTGAAGCATAATGAAAAATAGGCCGTATCTCGATAAAAACTGATAATTGTAAAAAGTGCCAAGGGGCAAAAAAGTTTCAAAAATAATGTGTTTGAATAATGGTGCCACAATAAGCATTAAATTGTAACGTACACAAAAATTTTGGGGGGTTTAGGGGATCTCAACTCCCATAAATTTTTAACGGGGTGCAATGGTTTCTCAATTTTTTTTTAAGATGATGCTCTTATCATAAGAAAGCCACTTGTCAACTTTCATTATAATATGTCTAACAACTTTCGAGATATTTGAAAAAATCTATTTTCATTTGGTAACTTCGAAGGGTTATAACTTTTTTCGCATGCACATTTGTACTAGGGTAACTTGGGTTGGATCGAGTTATTTTTAGCCACAGAATATGTGGTATGATTTATGACCTGCCTTTTTGTTACACCCTGTATATTCAAATTAATAGGATTCTTTATCACAAAGGTTTATTTTTGAATGTTAACTATTTCGAAAAGTGTTCTGGATATGAATTTGAGAAGGTAAGTACAAAATCAACTTGAATTTTTAAAATGAATCAATTCACAGTTTTTATCCAGCATCTTGGTAATTTTGTGATACTTATTGATAATCTAGCAGATATTTATCACAAATTGACTTAAATATACTCATTAGCCACCAGAATAATAGGGCCACTAAATCTTAAATTTTGATCTTTAAATTACGCGTATTTTTTGGATTGGGGTTAAAACAGTAAAAAGAGAAGCAGCTGCAGGACTTGATTAAAAAAATTTATAAATGTTGTAAAATACCAAGTTTGGAGTTTGGTTTATTTGTTAAATTTAATCTATTGTCTTTCAAATCTTTCAATATACATTTGAGAGTAAAATATATACGGACTCTGGTGTGGAGACTTGCATAATATTTGAAAGGAAATTGATTACATGGATGATGAAAAGAAAATTGAGTAAATTCGTTCAAAATGAATTCCCTTTTGGTTAGCTATAGAATTGAATTTTTCGATAAATATATTTTCCATCGCAATAACGTTCTCAACAATGTCCCTTGATGGTACACATAAGCCACTAAATTCATCCTTCTTTGTCGTGTAAGCTTTTAGTTTACAGAAAAAAGTTTCTCTGTTTATTAAATTATCAGCCGAATGGGCAAATTTTAAGCATGTTTCACATGAATGTTGTATTAGATATTTTTTTAACCAATACCCCGTAACATACACTGAAGCATTTCCTTCTGGGTTTGATAGATTTTGGTAATCTGTTGTAAACACTTTTAAAGGCATATTTTTAGTTTCTGCAGGAAAAGTGAACTGTTCTAGGCATTCTTTTGTTAGTTCAGAATCAATAGTTAAAAGAACTTCGATTACGTCATCCATACAGTTTGTGCCTTCAAAATGATCAAAAAATTTCTTCCCACTCCCGCGCTCCAAACGTTGGCCAGTAACGTAATTTCAGTACACATCAGCGAACAAGCCCAACTTAATGCTTTATATTTTTCTCATTAGTCTGTTAATTTTTTGTGTTTTCTTGCTTAATATACTTGTTTATATAATATCCCTAGTATAAAAATAAATCCGTAATTTTGTATTAGCAAATATTACAAAATATTTAGTGTTTAAGCTTTGCTATTAAAGAAAAAAATATTAATATGATTTTTTGCTCATTTTAACAATTAATTAATAAATTTAAAAAATCTATACAATATAAATATAAAAAACGAGCAACCAATTATAAACACCGTTCTAAAATAACAGCGCTCGACGGGCGACGTCCCGTATAATATGCCAAATTAAATGCAAGTAAGGACGTAGCGACGTACTGTACCATCCAAGTCACCATACAGTCACCAGCGGCATCGGTACTTTACGCGATAAATTCGAACGAGTGAAACATCTTATATTTAATTCTGTAATCTTTGATGATACAGACTCCTGCAAGTCGCAGTCGCCTTACAGACCCCCTAACCACACACCTAACCCAATCTAACCTAGTCGTTTCTTCAGCTAGGAAGAGAACTTGACTAGTTTCAATGCCTCGGCTATGAAATACTAGCCGCGGCAGTAAATCTGATTCTCTTCCGCCTGAAATAGTTAATGAATATAATGTAAAATATCGACATTAATAGTGTGCACAGTGAAGTTAGCCTATGTATGTGTGACATGGAAGTAACTGATTGATTCCATGCCCAACTAGCAAAATAGAATTCAAAGAGGACTGAATTGTTCCGATTTGCGTTGTTTTAAGGACTGTTCGTTTTTATTGAGCCCTTTGTTGCGATAATTTTGTGTTTTAAAGAAAATTGTTGTATTAAATGATTCTATAGTGACTTTTACAATATATGTTATAACGCATTATACGATCATTTCTTTTAGAAGTTTATACAATACCAAAAATATCATTTTATAAAACTTTTATACTTATCGTATTAGAGTTCTATAATACACTATATAACCAACAGCTACAACATTATAAAATAGTTACTTGAGCTTGTCTTATTGAAGCTGTATAATGTTGAATAATAAATATTGTATAGCATCCAATTGCGTTGCATTATAAAACACTTTCTAGTTGTATAGTGCCTGAATATTCTTCGTTATGAAACAGTTATCGTATACCGTTCCATTTTACAATAAAAATTCATTTGGGATAAAATTGTGTATTATAAATCGCCATGTTTAAATAAGCAACTCTTGGACTGCTATCGCCGCCATTATGAGCAATTGAGTTGGAAACATGAAACTGTATTGAAAAATGTGACTTTATCATTATTTAGAGAATTATATTGTGAAAGAATATTCATATGAAGTGATAAACTATTGAAATCATAAAAAAAGTATTTTAGGATTTTCTATTTTATTATTATTTTTCAAGTATCTTCTTGAAACTTAACCAGAATTGGAGCTCTTCATTTTCTTGCCAAATATATACCTATAATCTACCAGTAAAATTTGTGTCGCATCAAAATTTGTGCTATTGAACCATCCAAATGAAATTATAATTTCTACTATCGATGTCCGCCCAAGCGGCCCAAGTCGTTTTGATAAGTCTCCATTTCTACAAATGAAATGTATGATGCACGTTCAAATTGAAACATAATTTGGTTCTGATATTCTTCACCAAAAAATGAAATGCTCTTATAGATGACAAAATGTTTCCATTGTGCGCGAAATAACAGCATTATAAAAAAATATACTGCATTATACAACCATTTTGAAAGACCTTCATAGTGCCGCTTCAATCCCATTTTATAGATGTGACTACATGACACACTATCAAATCATTTTATAGTAGCTGTATAAATGATTATAAAACAGTCGATTAAGAGTTGTTTAAATGTGTATTGAACAGTCATATAATAAGAGATGTATAAACTTTTTATACAATAGCTATACAACCAAACAGTTGTATAAAAATGGGTCCTTTTTAGTTGTATAAGGATCATTCAATTGTTTTGTAGACCGTTATAATAATTTTAGTATCCTATAAGATATATATAGCTGTTTATACAAACCTTGAAGAATTTAAATTGTTACTTGGGATGGGCCATTATCAGATATAGACAGTACGACAGTACGAGGAATTTTCTGTGGTTACATGCAGTTTGACGAAGAAAAGCGCCAATATTTTGAAAAGAATCAAGTGAAAATTCAGTGTACATATTTCTATTTTTCTTCAAGGGGATATCATGAACGAATGTGTAATGCGTTCGAAACAAAAAGTTTAAATAAAAGTACCGCCCTTGTACTGATGTGATTCATATTAATATGTTATTTAATTTTAACTGTAGATAATAATCTACGCTGGCTTCTATTGTCTGTCTCACTATGCCTCTTTCTAACACACTGCTAATAATTCCATGTGCCTCTTACAATTACCTGTTGACTATATAGTATATTGAGTATCAAGAACGGTAAGGGTTGTTTACCGGTCGACAGCAATGTTTGGAGGCTGTGCGTAGCGAATGTGTGTGCGTAGCGTAATGAATGAAGTAATAAGTTATGAAATCAAACAATTTTATTTTGTAAAATCTACATTGTAATTAAACATAAAGTGACGCGTTTCGCTAACACAGTAGCTTTTTCAAATGTAGATTTTACAAAATAAAATTGTTTGATTTCATAACTTACTATGGATCTACATCAAGTGAAAGCCTCATCTATTCAAATTCAATGAAGTAATATATTATTTAGGACCACTAAAATGTATGTAGGGCTAAGACGTCGGTAAGTAATTTACTTACCGACGTCTGAACGGTAAGTAAATCACTTACCGACGTGTAAGACCAGAAACCAGTGAACACAACTTACCGACCTGACAACCGATGCTGTAAATAAACAAAAAAGATCGATCGCGCAAAAAAGTAATTATTGTTTCACGTTAGACTTTCCTTCATTCTGATTCAATGATTTCATTATTTATGTTGACACGACCATAGCTGTTATGACAGCCCAACATTTGTTGGTTAACTAGATGCCAAGTCAGGTTTCCCCTTTTTCTTAAGTTCTTCTTGACCAAACTTCATGTAATGCGGTGATTTCATTTGAGCATGTCAATGTTTTTGTAAAATACGTGCAGCCAGCTAGCGGTCGTATTGAAATTTTGTTGTTGTTTGACAAAGATCGTATGAAATTCAACCATCCCTAAGGTCCAACTTGTTTTTGAGGTTTAAAGTTGCGTCCTAACTTAACCTTGGAAAATTTTGTCTAGCAGAAATCCAGGGGAATTCAAAATTTTTTCTCTTCCCTTAAAATTGACGTCTCTTCGTAAGCACAGCCACTGTCTCGCAACATAAGTAACAATACTATTTTGTTTCGCGACGAGGGCAACTTTAATATACGTTATGGTTTTGTTGTGGTTTTATTTGATAAATCTTGAAATATTTTCACACAGTGAAAATGACACAAAACATTCTATATGATTGTTTCTTATTCTAAAAAGCATATATGGAGAGAAAATACTTATCCATACAAAATCCTGGAAACATAGTTATCAACTGAGTTATTTTGATGCAGCGCAGGATAGTAAATAAGAATAAAAAACATGTTCTAATCAATATGTATCAGATAATGTTGAATTTGAACCGACTAGAAAGGCATAAAACTTTTATTTTACCGCAGCAATGTCTATGTATATTTATGAGCTTAGTAACCTGGTTATCAAAGTGTATATGTGTGTGCTAGATGTGAATGGCAAACTGTTTTCGGGTCAGTGCTCATAATTATTATAGTGTGCCGAGTGGAGAGCTAATTAATTTTATTCAGGTTATACAATAAATTCACACAAAGAATATCAACAGCTGGGTTGATATGGCACATTTTTTTATCATTTGGTGAGAGTAGCGCTCCAAGTAACATTTTGACAACGAGACCCACATAATACAGCAGAATTAACTCTCTACTTCGTGTTGAATTAATGACTTATGAATGACGCTCTCCAATCCTTCAGAGAGTGTGGTCTCACGGTCTAATGTTAAAACATGATGTTGTTACAACCTTGACCCAACTGACTGCAAATACCTAGTGTATATTTGAGTGATGGGATGAACGTTTTAAAAACGTTTTAGTGACAACTCAAGTTATGTTAAGCGTTTTCCCAACGGAAGGCAAGCTTTTCAGAATTCAACCACTAAAGCACAATTTTTAAGTTGAATTTGAAACGTTCCCGCGTAGTCATTTTTGCAACCAACCTTTTTTTAAGTATTTCGGAGGAAATGCCGTGATATTTAAATAATAATATTCCTAGTTTTCTATTTTTGTGACAATACTGTTCGCGAAATTGCGTTATGAGGTGAATATAAAGATATGTCGGAAGAAGTTGAATAACATTTACCTAACCACAAAAATGTATCTTTTCATCTGGTTCGCTACCAGCGTTGAGTTGCTGATGCCTGACTTGTATAAGTCCAGCAAACTACCCAATTTTATCCCTTTGCTGGGGAATCGGTTCAACCCCTTGTATAATAGATGTATGTATTTTGGGGTGACATTCACTGGGTCCTGGATGATCTATTGTGCCCCCTTACTTCTACTTGGTCTCTGAGGATTCTCAAAAACTAGTAGCTCCCTTAGTCCTATTTCCTGGGGAATCTTAGGATATCTGCAGGCTTCAACTTAGGTAAATGTTCCTCTTCTATCTAGCAATCTCCCAGGTGCTGTGCTCTAGGATTCTGAAGTGCTGTGCAGTTGGGAAGTATGTGGATGGAGGTTTCTTCTTCCATGCCACAGAATCTTCATTCTTCTTCCTCCACCATTTTAAGCTTTTTCAGGTGCCCATTCAGGCAACAATGTCTTGTTAAGATATCTGTTGAAAATGTTAGCGCAGTTTTACTTTGACTTATGCATTCATTTGATCTCAACGGGTTGTAGTCTTTGATTGTATAAGCCCTACTAGATCTTTTCAATGGTCAGATCTTCTCTTTTTCTTGGCTTCACCTATTTCTTCCAATATTACATTGATTTACACTGAATTCGCAAAAGGGTTCAGGTCCTCAGAAAGGTATCAGTTCTCATCTGCTATTTCATTTCCTTTTATTCCAGTGTGTCCTGGAATCCATAGTAAGGACTATATTGTTCTCGCCCAGTTCTTTGAGTTTGTCTAGGCATTTCCACACCATTTTGGAACTGATTACACAAGAGCTCAATGCTTTAATGGCTGCTTGACTATCCTATCCAAACCTAACCTCTTGTATGATCTTAATGATACAACTTTTAAAGTTTCCAGAACTATACGAAAATACAGATTTCTATTGAAGAATCAAACGTGGCAACAAACTGACAAGACAACTGATCGGCAATGAGCGTTCCAAACGTTGAGTCACAGTATAAGAACGAACCAGTAGTATGACTCTTATAAATTTCATTCCAAAACTGCTTGAGCTTTTGATGACCTTGAACGGATCGCTTCACGATTCATTTTACCATAGGCGTAGGTGGCATAAGTTTTAAAATGACTTGAACGTGTTCAATGTTTTTTCTTAAATATTGTAGAACGAATAAAACAATAGTCTTATACAAAATATTTATTGGTTTTTCCATATTACAATTTTCATTTTGTTATGATTTTTCAAATTTTTATTGACAAATTTTAATGTGTAATATAGTCGTACCCTGAAGAAAAGTTTCATTAAATATTTTATTGGAAAGTCAACACAAGGATGTACAAACTCTGTTGTTTGACTAATATTTATGAGTGATTCAACAATATTATCTTCCGTAGCAACTTTCTCAAAAGTCATTTGAAATAATGTTTCTAATAATAAGATGTATTGTACAAAATTTTCATGCGGCATATTCAAGTTTCCAAAAGTATCCTTATTAGTATTTTCATTAGCTCTAAGGTAGCAGTATAAAGACGAATCGTCTAAATTCTGATACGCTTGTGAATACGTCTGACATACGCTGCATGTATTAATTTCCGAACATGTTTCAATTAAATAACCACAAAAGTAGCGAACAAAATTCTTTTCCAATAAATCATTTGTCTGAAAGTCTTTAGGCATTGCAGTATTTGATGAAAGGAATACTGTTGGAATAGCCTTTTTTAAAAGAAGTCTTCTCTTATGAGGCTGCATAATCATGTCTGGTTAAAAATGAGCACCACATAAACGATGACTACTATTGTATAGAGTTTATAGTTTTGGCATCAAGTCAGGCCTATCGCATGCTTCGAGCCAAACTTTAGCTTTGAAACAAAAACAATTAATGTAATATGAAGATCAAATAATAAAGTATTATACTAACAGTTTCCCCTCTTTCTGAATCCTTTGGAAAAAAGTATAATTTTCCATCACAATTATAATATTTATTGTTACATCCACGAACTACACACACAATAGCCGTTTTCTTCTTTTTAATGGTATCCATTGCAAAAAAATGCTTATAAACTATAAAAATAATACCGAAAACCCGTGAAAATATAAGCTGTTATGAATAATTCGATTCGCAAATTCACCACTTGCACTTTAGTTGGATCGCAGCACAGCACTGGCCGCCGGATGAGATACTCATCCGAACGACGTTGTAGGTCACAAAGAGCTCGGCAGTGTAACGTCACGAGATAACATACTGGTTCGTTCCTATACAGTGATTGAGTGATAAATATGAGTCACTCAACGGTTTTAGTCAATTGAAGCAACTTGGTCGCGTTTAGGTATGAAGTTACTTGTTTAACAGACTAACGTTGAAATTTCCCATAATATTCGGTTATCTGATACCAAAGTCAAGATCGCGCCCACTATATACCCACACATCATGTTTAAAGTGGATTCTCTTTGAAAACATGGTGAGCCATTGAAATTTGAAATGAAACAAACGCAAATAAAGAGGAGTTAAATTAGTTGTGTTCTAAAAATACACAAATTTACCGCTTATTTTACGTTTCAATAAATATCAATTTTGAACATAGTTAATGAAATGTTCTATTTTCTTTATTTTTGAGTTTTTGGGAAATTTGAAACGTATCAAAGGCGCGCATGCTTTTTGGTTTATAGTACGACCGACTGATACCTTAAGTGAAAACCTGAACGTTCTAAGCATCCGAAAATAATTGACCAAATTAGATTGCAACAACGTTTTCTTGAGGTCCTTCGCGGAACTTTTGTTTGGCTAACATTTTTAATATACTAGTCGCCGCAACGTTGGATAGCTACTTGTGACTTCTATAAATCTTGTTGGAAACTTTTCGGCTCCCGTGATAATTGTTAATTAATTCAGTGGAAAGTTTGTGTTGTAACATAATTTGCCAAGTAAATATGAATCAACCCTGGAGTTCTGGAGGAATAAAGACAACAATGGAAGTGTTTGTTTTAATGATTGTACCCAAACTATGGAAAAATACTAAAATTCAACAATTTCTACAATTCAAACAATATTTCGGCAACCAAGATGAAGGTTACGATGAATTGAATTTCTCCAACTTTTTTCAAATTTTGTCTAAAAAGTAACAGCCTATTCAAAAGTCAACATAATCTAATTCTCGTTTCCAGTAATCGTTCAGTGTGTTCGCCATCCATTTCGATACTCTTATGAATATGTTCAATCGAATCCATGATAAATCGTAACGCGACAGTTCGTAACCTCAAAAATGGTATCGGACAATTCGTAACGGCGACACTCTGTAACGGCGCGGCGTCAGCTCCTAACTACCACTATTCGTAGCCGTTGAGTGATGAATACAGATTCAAAAATCGCTCCAATAATAGTGTATCCATTATAATGATCAATATAATCTATAATTCTAACATCGATAAAGGCCGTTCAACAATATAATCTTTGTCGACCATAACTAAACACTCTTTCATTTGCTCATAATATTCCAAACGTTGCAGCCAATCCAAAACTTCTCCTAGCCTTGTCACGTGGTGAACGATCCTTGAAAGGTTACGAAAACTTCAAGCAGGCTATGTCACACGAACACTCATATCAAACAACACAAATGTGACACATACACGGAAAATTTAATGGAAAACCTGGCTTCTACGTTCACTAAAAAATGAAATGCTCTTATAAACTGCTAGATGACAAAATGTTTCCATTGGGCTTGAAATAACAGCATTTTAAAAAGATATATTGCATTATACAACCATTTTGTAAGACCTTCATAGAGCCACTTAAATCCCATTTTATAGATGTGACTACACATACATCATTTTATAGTAGCTATATAAATGATTATAAAACATTCATATAAAAGTTGTATAAACTTCTAATAGAACTGTTATACAAGTAAACAGTTGTATAAAAATGGGCCCTTTTCAGTTGTATAAGGATCATATAATTGTTTTGTAGACCGTTATAAGAATTTGAGTATCCTATAAGACATATCTTGTAGCTGTTTATGCAAACCTTATAGAATTTAAATTGCTACTTGGGTTTGAAGGTTAGGTTAGGTAAGACATTAATGGAATTGGATGTATTTTTGAAGTTTTTCGCTAAAACTCTGTACATTCTCATTCATCAGTGTACAAATGACCGAATAAACATTTTAGAAAGCGAGGTACACAAAAAATAATTATTACCATGGAATAATGCTAGTAACTGGTCTCATGATTGTTATGTCATATCACGTTTCACCTGATATTGGTTCTCATTGATCCAAACACATATCAATAGGTAATACACATAAGGTCAGCACTTTTAAGAGATCAATTCAAATTTTCAACGTCCAAGTAGTATTTGAATCTTCCCAACAAACCTGATCACTATGATTAAATTTCTAACATCGGAATAAACTTTCCCAAATCCTAGCTGGAATCAATCAATAGACGAGAGTCAAGAGATTCAAGTTCTTAGAAAGGTCTAGTCTAAAACAGAATATGCCACTCAAGCCAACAAAGCGTGGTATAAAATTGTGGGTGAGAAGCGATACTTTCCCGACCCGAACGTTTATAGTAGGAAGGATACCGGTGAAGTTGATGGAACATTGCGAGAAAGGGCTGTAGAAAAAACTGACATCTTTTATAAGAGAAAGAGACGTCGCGATCGTGTCTTTACCTCAATATACTTGATGCAAACGTTACAATTTCCAGTAGAGGAAACTTACATTATTGGAAAGACAAATATACCAAGGGAAAATGGAAAACTAGTTTGCCATGCCGCTGACACTGAAGTGAAATCCAGACTAAAACTGATGAAAAACTGAAAGTACTACTTGTAAAAATATTATCCTTTCATAACAAACATATTAGAGGAGTGGATTTGACTGGTGACCGAAAACTTTTTATGTATTACTCATGATGGCAACTGAAGATGCATAGGTATATTAATTCCATTGACAAGAAAGTACCATTCTAAGAGTTCTCAATAATACTAGCAGAAAAATTTGAGACTACATGCTAACGTGAAGAAACGAGCCAGCACTGAACGCCCATTAAGGAGACATACATCAAAAATGGATAAGAAGATGTATCAGATGCTCACAAAGGAAAGTTTAATTTGTGTTTGCAATACCTGTTCTATACCCCATCCCAAATGACAATTTGATGCTCTTATAATACTACCATTGATATGTATCAAACATTTTTTGTCAATATGGATTCTTAGGCTACAATACCTAAAAGGTTGCTGTATAGACATTCATCCTAACTGAAGCATATGCATATCCTTGAATTCTTCCAGGAAGTAGAACTACTAGTCTTTGAAAACTTTCTCAGGAACTACGAATAACAATAGATGATTCAGGTCTCAGTAAATGTCACCCCAGAATGCACAAATTTCTTCTGTAACTAGCATATGGACCAAAAATTTTTGACGCTATCGTACAATATTCCTTGTTTTTGTTCATTGTGTCATTTTCACAATGCTATTTAAATTAAGAGCAATTGAAAATTGTTAAATCAGTAACTTCAATTAATCCAAATATTAATTTGGTCGCTATATTTTTAATTTACCAGGCTATACGGATGGAATGTTCAGAAATATGAAATACTTATTTTGGAAATAAAATTTTCATAAAAAGCCAATATAAATAAACAATTCAAACTAACAGTTCGTTATCAATATAGCCAGGCATCGCATCATATTTTGATGAAATATCACATTTTATTATCAAATTTTGTTATATTTGTGTTGATTGCAATTAATATGTACATATAACTACTGGTATAAATCACTTTTATAAAACTATAATGACTATTTGGAATTTCCAATATGTGTTGTTATCCTTTTTTGTTAAGTATATACTTGTTCGTAAAATTCACTTTATTATTTGACAAATGAACATATTATGCTTCTAAGACCTCATTTACAGGTTTTAGTACATTCACAAGATGTAACATAGTGCTTAATAAAAGTAATTTGTAGATTTAAAGACAGTTAGTGGTATAAAATTTCAAATACGGCATCAGAAAATTACTCACGAAACAGATACTTAACAAAGTTTAAATGGATATTCAGAGTTTATTGGCAATAACAAAAACCATGTAAACGGAGACATTTTGCAATTAGAGCGCTTTCAGACGAGACAATTACACACGTATGCATAGTCGATCGCCAGCGACTCTCCGTGGGATCGCCAATCGCCATGCAATAATTTTGATGCAGGGTCGAGCGCCATAAAAGCAGCGAGTGCGCAGTAGTTTATATTGTTACGAACTCACTGATTCAGAAGCCGGTCCTGTCTCAAACTATGAATGCGACCTTTCTAGGAAGGTACGCAGAGGTGGTATATTCAAGAATTTTCTAGAGCTGCAAAGCACTATATATACGCGGGTTTTCGAGTGAGTAGAGGAGTTGTTCAGTATACAGTGAACCGGTAAACAGTTTCAGTATACAGTGAGTGAACATAAAGTGAATATAAATACTGTTGAAGATAAATTGGGACAATTATTATACCGATTGTAAATAAATTAGTAGACATTAAGTAGTGTGTATATAAATTAAGTTTATTATAGTGTGTAAGTGTTTCTTCAATAAATCAATAGTAATTGGCCATAGTGAGCGTATAATTTTATCCCCACGGTAAGAACAGTTCAAATAAATAAGAAAAACATCACAATATTTTGGAGAATCGCCGGCGAACAGTGGTAGATGGTCAGTAGTACCTCCGGCAAACTTATCAAGTGTTTGCAAAATTATTATCACGTGTAAAAATAAATGAGCAGTTTTTTAATTACTTTTAAAATATATATTTGTTTAGTACTAAAACCTTAAGCATTTGACAACGTTCGCCAATTCCTGTCTTTTCAGAGTACGGTTTTGAAGTTATGGATCGTGGTTTAAAAATTTTGTATAATGTGAATAGAGATATTTGCGATTTAGAAGTACGTGTACTTCGCAGGTAATTCAGTAAATGATACTGCATATAACAATCATAAAACATAAAATAATGTAGGTATATCCGTGATATAGAAAATCCATTGGAAATATATAGCGACATGAAATTTAAATTAAGATAAAGATTAAGAAAATATGTTTTGCTCAATATCATATTACCAATGATTGAGGGTCAGGAACCCATTACAAATCGAGGATTACCCTCTCCTAGATTGATTGCCGTTTTATTAACATTGCCATTTCATGCTAGTGACAGCTTTCAAGTAGGTAGTATATATCTTGCAATATATCATGTTATCAATTATTTATATACTTTGGCAAGTTTATCTGAAACCGTGGAAGGAATGCAGTCGAAAACATTCGACATTGCCACGTTTAACTATGGAAAAACTGAAGTGCTAACTATGTAGTGATTAAAATTATAAATGGGTCTTTTTATTATTAACAATATTGAAAATATGATAAAACGTTCATTTTATAATGTGCTTGTTCCCTTGAATTTATTCTATTGACATTATTTTTTCAATTTATGAATATTTTTTGAAGATGAACAGTTTTTCAAGCTCTGGCAGCATTGTACCAAAAACCATAATGACCACACCCTCCGAATTACATAATTGGTGATTTGTATCGACCAGCTGACTTCTTATTGGCAAGCGCGTGCGTGAGATCTTTCCTCTAGCTTCGTCAATTGACTGATATTAATTTATTCAGTGGCGTTGGTATTTTCAGTGACCTTTGTATTTTCAGTTTTACTTGGTAAAATAGGTACCGTACGCTATATTTTGAACGTTTGACAGATAGGCGCCATGTTTTTCCTCGCCTCTTACCGATGCCGCAGAGCTTCAGATAAACTTGCCAAACTATAGATAGTTTTTGGAGATTTGAGAGGATTGAGTAAATCAACTATTTTCCGAGTGACCAAAAGAGTTCAAAATTACAAAACAAAACCATTTTTTATCTGCACTTGTATATTTTACTGACATTTTCTTCAAGTCACGACACTTTGAGACAGAAAATGAACAATTAAATGCTATGAAACAGCTTACGGCAATAAAAACACGTGTGTCAAAGTAGGTATGTCTTGTGAACAAATGAATTACGCATGCTTAAGCTGTTTGGCGAATTGCCAGCGATGAGAACGGAGAGAGATCGATTCTGCAATGACTTCACCAGCGACGCGCTAAAGCGTTCGCCGGGAGACCCTACAAAAGATCGCTGGCAATCGACAATGCATACGGGTGTTAGTGGCGGGCCACTAGTGTCTGAAAAGAATCACGCGGCTGAAAATACAATAATATAAATAGACGCATTCACACGAGACACAGATAATGAATACGTTGCCGGCCAATGAATCGAAGTGTCTCTGCCTCACTAGTGTCCAGACTGTGTCTGTGTACGGTCCACTCGTAATACATGAATTTCAATTAGTACGTTCAAACGGGCTTCCAAGTGTTCACTCCAATAATCGGATGACCAATGAATATTTAAAAATATATTTGTGTTGAATTGAATCAAATACACGTGTACGACTAGTGTCTCGTGTGAAAGGTTTTTTTTTTACGGGACACTTTTAGTGCCTGGAATCTTGATTCTCGTGGCCACAAGGTGTCTCGTCTGAAAGCGCTCCTAGAAATCTTCAAATAAACGATGAGCTGCATCAAAAAGATGCAAACCAAATATTATTCATATCAGTAATAAATGGAAGTCAGAATGTACGTTTGTAGATTATATGACATCGACAACGCTTCCCAAAAGCATTCATATGACAATATAAACAATGAACTTCATACAAAGAGTTTACTGAACAAGGTAGACACGGAGCTCCTATCAGGAGTCGAACAAAACCACTTTGAACAGGAAATTCAACTATTGGAACTGATGGCCCATATAAAATACACAAAGCTTCTGGAATGGAAGTGGAAAATATGGGAGTACAAAGATACAATAGAGACAATATAGCGAGAACAATGACTGGAATATTTAGGAGCTGGGATCTATAGAGAAGGAAATGTGGAGACTGATATGCAATAAAAACTAGGTACTGCAAATGGACCTGCAAAAAAAACAAATTAAACTGATATGGACCGGAAGAGTACGGAATAAGAGAGAGGAAGGAATACTGTAAAAAATTTGTGGAAATTATAGGGGTCTAAACATAGTTTAGAGGCGCTATTTAGAATTGATGGTTTTGTTTTGAAACGTGAACTTTGCGTATATAGTTTCCTGATATACAGTTTCCTGGAATAAAATTTCCTGAGGCTACAGTTCCTTGGAGACAAACAGTCCCTTGGTGTCAAACAAGTCCCTTGAAAATAATTACCTGAGGCTTCAGTTCCTGGAGAACACCTTCAATGAATAAATAAACGGTCCCTAGGAATACAACTGTCCCTAGGAGTACGACGTTCCCTAGGAGGCTCCGTTAATAATCCATTCAACTGGGATTTCCGGATCTGGAAATTATTAGTGAGGCCTTCCATATCACCAAATTCAGTGTGTGTGGGTTTCCAATAGTTGAAGTACAAAGTTGAGCTTCATCTTCACAAACATATGTTTCAGTGCTAAGTATTTTTTATTGTTTACTAACCTTTTTTTTATTGTAATTTCCAGATAAAAATAACATATACATTTTTTTACTCCGCTAGTTTATTTACTACAGAAACGTTGAGTTATTTTTTATTTTGTGAATTAACAGATTAAAAGTTAGGCTAACCTTCAAATTTGAATTTGTTTCTAATTTTCTTCTAGGAAAAAAATTAGTGGCGCCCTAAAATTGCTTTTTCTTTTTTCCTAGTTTTGCTAAAATCAATTTTTTTCTTAAGATCAATAAGGTAACAAAGCCCTGCGAACTGGCTTGGTTTACTACCAAATTTAATCGGTTAGCTAAACAAGAACCTGCGGTATATTCACTATCATTTTCATTTTCAATGCCATTCAAAATATGCCATTCAAAATTTTTTGTTCCATTAGCACACAATTTAAACATAAATTGGTTCCATTCGCGCCCAACGTGGGCGGTATATTTATCATCCATTCTTTTAACGCCAATCATCATTTTTTATTTCATAGGCGCCAGTGTACATTTCCGTTTTATTGGCGCTAAACTTTAATTTCAACTAAATCAAATCATGTTTCAGTTTTCCCTGTATTACAAACAATGTTTTGGGAATTTTTCATTCGATTATGGATCTATAAGTCATACAAAGCTTTTTATCAGGAATAATTTTTCTCGTGGATTGTGACTTTTTCTCCACTTGTATAAAACTTTTTGGGACACATTTAATATCAAATACTCTAAATTATACCATTGATTAAAAGAATTCAATCAATAATTATTGTACTGATTAATTTGCATTGCCCGTCAGTTTATATTATTGTGTTGTCAGCAGAATCTGTCAGTATGGATTTAACAGAACTATGTTATATTGCATAATTAATGAGGAAGTATATGTTTGTGGATTTCAAAACCATAAATTCCGACTGTGTAAATTATGTTTATTTTGTCAGTTTCACATAATTTGCTTGTTTGCAAATGAATGATGGTGGTTGAAGACAAAAAATGGAAACTGTAATGCTTGTAGACTTATTTTATTTAAAGTAGGTTAACAGATATTGGCAATCCTAGAAAATTTTCACAAGGAACTGGGATATGTCTCCTCCCTAATTCCGTAATTTAATTCCATTCAAAATGGTGAGCGCGAGAAAGCTCTCCTATGGATAAAATGTATGAAAATGATTGCTGTAAAATGCTTATGAAATCCAAGTTAGACATGGAAATTTTATTCGGATTTTCCTCAGATTATAAAAGCTTTTGTCTCGTACTGGAAAGTATTGTAGGAAGCTGTATGCAATTCAAAACAGAGAGTTTTGGTTGAATGGAAATGGTGTTGTTTTGTCGATTATTTTTTACTCTATTCATGACTATTTATTGCAAAACATTTTGTATGTGATGTAACTTTATTTACCGCAGATTGGAATAAAATAGTTCGCCAAACATAATAATTCCCATTTTATCCGAACTATCTACTTAATGGCATTCTGAGTTACGATATATCCAGAAGGTGATAAATATCTGAACTACCGAAAGTTACTGCTAATCTTTATAAACCTCTCGTTTTAAACGAATCTACGTTTTCAAACGACGCATATATGTAAATTTTATGAGCAATTCAACACGATCACAAGGTCGTGAAATAAAAATTCCCAGAAAAATAACGTTTTTATCAAATTGCTGCGTAAGTGGCCTTTTTCAAAGATAATCTATTATTTGCTGCTATGAAACATTCGTTATAGATTTTCAGTCAGTGGAAAAATTTATCATTTTCTTGAAATTTGGATATTTTTTTTGATATCATCCAGATCTGGTACTATGTTTTTTCACAGAGGTAAGAGTTTAATATCGGGCTTAAACGTGAGGTATCTATCCCAATAATACTATGAGGACGTCACAGCTTTCCAAGCGGAAGTGACGGTGATTCAACACTCCAAAGGAAATTGAAGGGCGAAGAGAGCACATATTTCAGCTGCCATATTTGCAGAACTTGAAGCTGCACTGAAGACACTCTATTCCAAGTTAAAACGAAGCCAGTAAACGCACTCGTAGACTGTTGCAAGGACACGGTAACGTTAGTGAGCATCAATTCCCTTGATTGTATCGGAACCATTATGCGGCCTCGCAAAATGGCCACAAAAAAGTGGGTACTGATTCAAGTGAACCATTGGTTTGTGGTCTATCTGAATGAAGATAATTATCTTCGACAGATTTGAAGAGATGTACACTTGTGGCTCGTGAAGTGAGAGCTGGGACTGACTTACCTACTTGGTAAGCTGTTCCATTATTCCGTTAGCCAGGAGATCGGAGTAACTCGGAATCCATACCAGAACAACCTTATTGAATGAAACCAGTTAGTTCAGTAGCATCCTAGTATTCCAAAGCAGTCTAAAATTGCAGCTGCTGGAGCACAGTGCCGTTATTGCAGCCTGGCTGTCGGAAAAACGTTTTTTCTGCCTACCTCTATCCAAAGTATACATTTCCTGCCCGTATTGTAGGGAGAAAAATCGTACTTTTTCTCCCTTGGGTGGAAAAGTAGAAGTGATGTCTTGGTACGTCATCATACGGCATTGACGACCTATACTAAATAATATTATATAAGTATAAATTTCAAAATGGTAGAAATCACTAGATTGTTATTCCAATTTAACGATCTTTACATTAACAATTTGACTTCAATTCATAGATACATCCGGTTGTCGAATTTAGGATAGAAATATTATATAGCATGCTATGGTCAATTGACAAATTAACAGTTTCAAAGTGAATTAGGTCACAGAGTACACCATCTGTACTCTGTGGTTAGGTACTCTGTAATACATCAACAAAATATAAGATATTCAGAGCTATTTTGTAAGTAGAGTGGTTATCGCAGTTGTTAACCATAGCAACTCTGCTAACAACTTTCGATAATGACTTTAGTAACCACTTGCGAAATTTTAGTATTCTCTAATACACGGTTGGCAACTGTTGTTATGATAACAACCTTCAAGACCCAAACGTGAAAATGGACGTGAGAGCGCCGCAAAATAGTTCTAATGTGCGCAAAATAGGTCTAGTCGTTTCTTTGCTTTGACAGAGTAAATAATTATAAACTTCAAATATATTTGTGATTTTTTTTTTGGTTAAGCTAAATTGAAATATATAGTTTACGATCAAAATCCTTCTGAAAAACGAATTAAAATAATTTGAAGACAAAATAAATGGAATTTGTAGCTGTATTGAAAAGGTATCATGGATTCTTATTAAGACACACGTACAGTAGGATTTATAGAGAATGACCAGAAATTATAATTTTCTATAACAGAGAAAATTACCTAAAATGGTCAACTAAAGTTCTTCTTGTTCTACTACCTAAAGCTAAAACATTTTCTTGTCTCTGAATTGGGTCTGGAATGTTTATATTCTCTTCATCATCCGGGCCAGTGGCCCTAAATCATCCATGTGTATTAGCTTTGATACATAATATTGTACAAAGCAGCACATTCATATAGAATATAGAATAAATAAATAAAAACATTCCAATAATTGTCTGACGCAAATAGTTTCCGTTAACAACTCCTCTGGAGCAGTTGCCAGTGAACCACTTCTCATAGCCACTTGTCATTATGCATAGCAACTCTTATAGCGACTTCACTTCAATTAATAGTGAATACCAAATTCGCGTTTAGCAACTGACCTTGAACATAACGACAATTTACAGTGGCTATCCATAACAACTTTGCTTAGTGAATAGCCCTGAATATTTAAAAAAATGAGTGATTCAAACGAATTTTATAGAGACGGAAAAATCATATGTATAACATGGGAGTAAAATGCCTTCACCTACGGCCCCCCTTGTAATCAGTCAATAACACACAGTCGGTATCAATGTAATGACGTCTATTACGCACTGTAAAAAAAACGCACAGCTGTAAAGTAAATCGCACGGCTTCCCTAGCAACATCTTAGCAACTGTCAATAGACGTCGCCATTTTATTCAAAATTTACTATTTGAAAACATTCGATATGGCCCCGTTTAGCTATGAAAAGCCCAAAGGGCTAAAAATATGTATTGATTATAATTGAAAAATGGACTTTCGATTATCAACAATATATTAATAATGATTAAACGTTAGGTCTTCAATGTGCTTCTTTCATTGGTAATAGAGTAATAGAAATGGAGTTTACCAAGCACCTCTAATTATGTAACTGCTATTTCTTATGCTTCTTATAAAAAATACCAGTACAAGTAGGTCGTAGGTGAAGTATAGTACGTTACTCGTGTTGTAAAGCATTTTAAGCACTCACGGAATAACTTCTCCATTCGTGCGTAAAATGCTTCTTACCACACACGTTACGTAATATACTATTACCTACTTCCAAAATGTAATATCAAACATTATGATACTGTTATGAGTTTCGTAATGAGATACTTCACATAGTGAATTGGAATGAACGTGTCAAATTTGACAGTTTGCACAATGCACCAGTCTTCGAATCGCTTATATTCTTTTTCGTATCTATTGCGGGATTTAGCGGGTAATAGGGTTTGTATTGCGTTATTTGCAGCAAGTTCTATATCAGAATCCACACTTCCATAGTCGGAACTCATGTCAATACAATTATACCAAACTGAAGTGAACGCGTCAAAATTGACAGTTTGCAAAATAAATAAACTATGAGCGCAACGCTTGCTTGTTACATGATTCTAATATCATTAATTCCAGGAATATTGACTAATTTTGAGTGAATAACTAACATTATTGGTAGTAGGTAAAATATTGTACTATATTCGTATCGTAAATTCATATTACGATATTCAAGTTTCCCATCTCATTTCGTAATATGAATCTTCACGACACTTGTATCGTAACTATCCATCTCTTCCCTTGAATAACTACTAGTTAACTTCATCCTTGGGAGGAAAATTAGCATTTTGCTCCCTCGTTATACAATTAGCTATTATTCTTCTGCTAGAGTAGACGCTACGGATTATATCAAAGCACATATCAAGGGTGAATATATCCACTGTGCTGTCCAAAGGTTTCAATTTGGACATTCATTTTGGATTTTTTTGATAAACCAGCTAATATTCTCCACAAGTAGTTTCTGTCAAAATCATCCACAGTAGGGAGAATGTACACAAAGTACAGTTGCTGTGAATTTTTGGTAGGCCTACGATGCAAAGACATGGCCAAGAGCTCCAAAAACAAGACTTTTTGTCCAGCACTATTCACCATCCATGTTGAATATTTTTTAGGAGATAACTCTTGCTACCCTATCAGGATGGAGATGAGGGGGTGCTTCATTGGGAATTAATGGATTACGGAGCCATAGATGATCATGGTTCAGAGGTCAGACACCATCACATACAATCAGTAAATATACAAGGGTGTCATGCTCCAGATTGTTGTTTCACATAATCTTTTGCAAGTATCTTATGTTAGAATTCATTTGTGAATGACATTTTCAAGATGGTAGTGTCGGTTGACGTAACTCCCAGATATTTTGCTTTAACCTCAATTTGCTTGATTCTTGATCATTTATATTCATGTAGTGTGAACAAATCTTGAACCCAACGTGACTTTCATGAAAAAATAAAATACAGTAAAGTATTCGGATTGCCTACCGTAACGTTAACAAAAAAACCTCAGGCAGCCTGTTAGCATTGAACATTGAGATAAATTCCGTTTAATTATAAGTTAATAGTTACAATTGTGCCGCAATATAATGGAAGTGATATATTTGCAGTCGCAGTATACGTATTGTTTGTATTTATTCCCAGTCTGCGTTATTTTGGAACATTAATCAGATGCTTTTCTCTGTGGAATTGAAACACTGCCTTTCATTTTGGTAGCTAGACTAAATCAAGACAGTTCGCGCTTCTTTTTGCAGCACACGTCACTACAATATAAATTGAATTTCTCGGGAAGAAGTGTTCTCTGTTCGATAAAGAAACAGAATTGAATATTGTTGTGATGTGGACGATTATTTCCTTTTGATGATGAAAAATGTTAGTCCTAGGATAATTGACTTAATTCCAATTCTTCAGGAATTAGAACAACTAATTTTGAAAGAGAAGGTTACTTTAATCCGTTTTAATTTCGGAGGACGTCCCAATTTGTTCACATCGCTTCATTAACAATTAGGAGAAACGCTTAAGGCAATTAAAATTTTTCAGCAAGATAAATTATCGGTTGATGGAACTAACTGAAACAGAGCCAACGTAATCCTATTCATTTCACGAGGGATCTATAAATCTTCCGGCACCCTCTGTTAAAAAGAAGAAAGCGCTCTCCGAGGAAAAACTGACCTAAAAATGAATTTGTTGTAATAAGCCGATAAATCCAAAGGAAAATTAGAAATTGGATCTTTTTTTTCCGGGAATGTGCTTTTTGGAACAACTAAAAATATACGCAATGGGCTCGTTCACTAAAATTTTTAAATCATTTTTAACTTTCGTGAAACAAAGGACTAAAGGACTAGGGATGAAAGTATGATTCTGGAAATTTCATGTCAATAGAATATGTCGTTCTTCTAATACAACCAATTAAACAAGCATACCGTAGCGGGGCGAAGACTATTACTGTGACGTCACCGCATATGAAAGTTAATGTGCACTAACATTACGCTTCTGACTGTAACGTGCCTCGAGTAGAATTTATTTATTTTGAATCACTTACAAAATTTTTGTGTTAATAAAATAAAATGTGTGGACCTTATTTAAAAAAAACAGACTCATTGAATCTTGCAGAAGTGGACTTGCTAATGATTATGAAGTTTTTTAATAAAAAACACAAGTTTATTAAATTATAATTTTATACTATGTGACACATCGTTTTTGGCTGTTTTCCGGCCAAAATGATTAAAAATGTCAATATTTTCATAAATACATGCTCTCTCAAATGATATACAGGGGATTTCAGATGTTTTATTTTATTCCTGGTCTGATGGACAAAGTTTACAGGTTACTCAGTAGCTGCAGATTGCCCAATCGAAGGAGCTTCTACAAATGCTATTTATGATGAATGTGTAGTGAAAATTAAATCACCAATGTTGGAAAGAACAAGAAAAACTTATTTTTATGAAGCAGATAATATTGGTTCCAAATGTTTTCATCAGATTTAAATGCACATGCACGTCACTGGTAAAAAAGTTTATTCCATATTGTACCCCCATCTCTAGTCGTGAATTATGAACCATAATTCACGACAGTTGATATATGGGTACCATATACCTTTAGTTAGGAGGTAGAATATTGACTTATTATTAGGTGGTCGTGGACAAAATAGGTAAAATGGTCAACCAATACAAAAAATAATAGTACTATTACTGGCTAAGTAGTCATCTAACCGAGAACCGATCGGCGCGGTATCCGCTCTCTGAACGAGGGATTCTCGCTGACGTCTAATTTTTTGCACAGAGGCTCAAAATGATCTGCTCTTTCAAGTGGTAGAAAAGAAAAAAAATATGTTAATGAGCCCATTGGTGTGGGTGAACTTATTTAGTATAACACAAATAAAGAGTGTCTTAAATATTCCTGCTTATTTTTATGCACAAAAATCCGGGTCAGCAAAAAAAGCTGACGACATTCTTGCTATACAGTGCGTCCATCAAGTAGGTAACACATAAACTCACTATTATACAGTGATGGGCAAATGTGTGGATTCAAGAAAATATCTCTGGAATTATTAGGGATATCAAAATGAAATTTGGAAGGTGGATACTACAGTAGATTGCCTATTTGTTTTCATATTTTTTAACAATTTTGAACTTCCGGTTTTACCGGAAGTTGTGACGTTTTTAAAATTTGCAATGGAACACCCTATATATTATTATAGTTTCTGGTGAAACATTTTATTACGAATACAAAAATATAGCGTTCGATGATTTTTATTTCAATACCTACCGACATTTCATCACAGATGGATTGGAAGAAGGGGTTACTTATGAATGGCCTGCACGAAGTCCCGACCTTAATCCACTAGACTATTTTCTGTGTTATTATTCAAAGTCTAAGGTTTATGTTGATAGACCAAATAATTTGCCAGAATTAGCTGCAACAATAACTTAAGAGATCCAGAGAATTCCACCAGAAGTAATAGCTAATGTTACTAGAGAATTTACAAACCGACTTGCCTATTGTCAATAAGTAAACGGTGCTCAGTTTAAACATCTAATACATTAATTTTAGTTTAGTTAAGTTTCAATGTTTTGAAAATCACTTAGTTTCAGTTAATAATTATGATTATTTCTTTAATGGATATTAGATTTTTCTTTCCTTAGTTATTTTTCTGTTAATATCTCGGTAGGTATTGAAATGAAAAATATCAAACCCGATATTTTTGTATTCGTAATAAAATGTTTCACCAGAAACTAAAATAATATACAGGGTGTTCCATTGCAAATTTTAAAATCGACATTACTTCCGGTAAAACCGGAAGTTCAAAATTTTCAAAAAATATGGAAACAAATAGGCAATCTACTGTAGTATCCACCTACCAAATTTCATTTTGATATCTCTAATAATTCCAGAGATATTTACTTGGTTCCACACATTTGACCATCACTGTATAGATAAACAATAACTTTGGAAAATTCTGAAACAGGGATATGGAAGGTGACCCATCTCCGTGTGACTCCACCATCACCATTTGTTTTAAATGAAACCCCCCTTTTATCAATTTCCAGATTTCTCTCGCTGATGAGCTGGTTCCAAAAATGTATAACACAAATTAGCGGGTGTTATGTTCTGTATTTCTGAGTTACTGGGTATTTTTTTCATTCATCCGTTTGGGTTGGGCTCAATAACTAAATCTTTGTACCATAATGGTGGGTTATTGGAAAAAGGAAAAATGCTGGATCAGATCAGGAAATAGTATTAGTATTTTGTAGAAAATCCTTATACAATGATCTTGTTTGATTTTGATTGGATAAATATGAACCTATTTCCCACAATACCAGTCCATACGTTGGTTTTTGTGGTCTTTACGAATGGTACTTCTGCATCCAGTGTGAATTTCCATCAATAACGGATATTTTGCCGATTAACATAACCGTTCAAATAAAACGTTGCCCCGTCCGAATATAAAACATTATTAATGGAATTATTTCCGTTTATACCTATACTCGCCTTCTCCAAAGCGTTAACAATACAGAAATGTTTAACGCTAAATGGAAAAAATGGTGGAAAAATACTATCAAACAATAAAAATATTTCTATAGTTAACGGGCTTGGATCACCAACAAAAGCTTTCAACAATAATGCAGGATATTTTCAATAGTTTATTGTAGTAGAAGTTGCGTAATTTCATTTAATGTGTTTATTCTTCGTTTATTATTCTGTAAGTATCTTGAATTCTTTGCATTTTTGCCCACCATTTACCAATTTGAAGCAGCGTAATATACATTTTTGGAATGAGCTCAGCAAGGGGAATGCGGAAATTGAAAAAAAGGGAGGTTTCATTCGAAAAAATTGTTACGATGTCATTACACGAGGGTGGTGCACCCTGTATATTGAATTACAATTTGAAAAAATATAGTAAATCGAAATTAAAGATTGACATTATCCGGGAATTTTTAATTTCATACAGAATACACAATTCATTTTATTAGAAACAGACGCCTTTTCGACAAAATCAATTCCATTTTTTAAGGTGAATTATTCCCAAATGAAATTCATTTGTAGCTCCAAGAGAACGGAGCGCCTCCATATTTATGTACGAATCCACTCAAATGACGTTTTACCAGGTAGCTGAATGGGGAAAACGGGATCTATCAAATGTTTCCCAATATCTTCTGAAAAGCAAAAGTTCCGCGCCTTCCAATCCATCTTCTGGGAAAAGCTTAAAAAAAGTATTGCCTCACCACATTCGCATATTGAGGTGGAGCACCATCTTGTTACAGCCAACTGTCGTTTGGAATATTGTTAATGATTTTGCATTTCGGTGAAATTGACGAGATTCTCAGAGACCATACAGTGAATTCTGTTGATAATCCGTTTTCCAAAAATGCACCAGTTTTTATTTAAAAGCACTCCTGAAGAAGAGGCTTTCGTCATCTTTTATCATTTTCTTTATGTCGAAAATATTAAGCCTCACACTTCTTACTAAATTTCAATTCAATGACTTTTTCAACAATTTTTGTGAAAGTCTTCCGAATGATCAGGAACAACGACATTGTCAACAAGCCGATTCTTTCATTTTGGAGCTATTTTTCGATATTATAAATATATTCACTCCATCGTTTGATTTGATGATTTAACTGGTCTTTAGAGTTCTTCATTTTAATCATTTTGGGTGACAATTTCATCGGTTGCTACTAATATTGACTTGAAATATATTCTTTTGAACCCTCCTCTTTGAATTTGAATAATTTGGAGAGACTTACTTTCGGCTTTAATAGTAGATTAGTGGAACCCTACAACTTTTCTCATTCCATGCTATACTTTTATTTCACGGTGTTTAACAAGGAAGAAATTTCATTCTCCATAAATAAAATAGACAGTTTTTTGTTGGGAAGTTTTAAGAAGTTTTAGAACGTTTCTTGAGGAGAAGGAGTAGATAAATTTGTGATTTCGCTTTCCATACTAAGATCCATCCTTAGAATATAATTCTTAAGCGCTTGATCACGGGAAGTTTTAAAATGAGTATATAAGTTTGAATTATGACCTTCCGCTAAATATTAGCTACATCCTATACAATGCTAGTAAGATAATATACAATCTGTTAGAGAGTCTGATTTTACTATATGAATGTAACTAAGCAATTTCCAAAATTCTGTGGCAAATGGAGTAATTTCCGTGCTTTGTTGCCTCTCACATACACATACATACAGTATGAAAACCACTTATGGAATAAAATTCTTTATGTCATTACTTTAGAAAATTATGAAAAATGCCGAGACACATCAACTTCTAAATTGAGTTGTGCGTTATGTAAACATAAATGTAAATGTACAGGGTGATTCACGCAAGTATGCCATACTGTTGTTTTTTTTAATAAATCGCCTTGTATATTTGCATATTTTTGAAATCCTCCCAATGAACCGATTCCAACAAACTGAATAATGTATGGTCAATTATGAATTATACAGGGTGAAATTTTAAAATTAATAATTTATTACACTTGAAATATTGGTACTTTTTTAAATTAGCTAAATATGGATTTATCAAAAATCTAAACTAACTAATTATAAGACGTATTTGTATATTAAACAAAACCCTGAATTCAATCATAAATACCTATGCTCGTGGCATTAATCTACACAATCTTTTGCCAATGTTTTTTAACAAATATATAACCTATAGACAGTCAGATACATGAATATAAAACTAGAACTAACAATCACTTACATATTAACATTCAAACTAGAACGTTTAAATACAAAAACATTAATATTTAGAAGATATATTGACTATAACAAGCTACCAAATGAAATAAAAGATTCACAAAGTTGCCACAATTTAAAAAAGGATTGATGAACTATTTAGTTAAACGATGAACCTAGAATTATTTTTACTAGAAATTGTTAAAGATTTACTACAAATTGTTAAAGATTGAAATGTATGTGATTATTGTTTTTTTTTTAATTGAAGGCATTAATGTGGAATAATGATAAGCCACATAAGGTAAATTGTTGGGAAAACGAATTTAAAGTTTTAAAAAAATATTGAAAATCAATCGGAGATTTTTGGTTAATTAATGTTATATATACTTTGTTACGACAAGTACTTGGTATTGAATTGTGAGCAGAAAAAAACATTTTATTAAAAAAATGAGGCTTGTTACATTATTGTTTCAAAACAAAACATTAAAACCTTCAAAACCACTTTGGTTAAAAGTACGAAAAAATTAGATTAAAAGGGACTTCCATCACTCAACTATTTCGAATTCGTCAGTGCCTTCAGTTTCAGGGTTTTCATTAAATGAGCATTGTAAGGAAGAAAAAAATTCATGATGAACAGGAGGCACATAAGGTAGTAATGATTTGACATCACCTAGTTTCTTTTTTGATATTTTTATTGGTTCCAAGTATTTTGGGCGCAATTCAGGAAGCAATGTCTGGGTGGGAAGTCCTTTCTTAGTGATAGAGACTGTTTTGTAGTTGTCGTTGACGGCATATTTCACGTAAATTTCTTTACTGTTAGCAGGTTTAAAATGAAAGGAGAATGCAATACAGAAAATAAGGTTTTCGTTGTCTTCCGTACGCAGATTTTTTTTATGTTAGTTAGGATGGGTTGGAAATTCAGAAAATAACTTTGATTCATAATAGTTAAGTTAAAGGGCTGTTTTATATTCGATTCTCTTATACCTTGGGGCCAATCACTTGGGGAGTAGATAAGTGGGGCATACTTTTGGTGGCGCTTTTCGATCAGAGCAAAATCTTTGTCTACATTCTCTTGTCTCCACCTGCTTTTGGTAGTTCGTTTGGGGGAATTAGGTTTATGTGTTTTTGTCGTAGTTGGCGCCCTCAATATCTTCACTCGCCATATCATTTACATCAGACTCCTAGAATATAAATGCAATAGTATAACAAGCTACTAATTTTTTACATTAGAATGCTCAAGTGCAAAACTGTGACAAGCCACATTATTTAAAAAAAAGGTTACCTGCTGATTATTAGGTTGATTTTCATTGTCACTAGGACTATAATCCTTATCGAAGTCACTGTCATCTACGGGTGATTCAACATCATCACTAAAACTGCTCATTTCTTAGCTTTATAGCAAAACACTACTCAACTATTCAACACAAAAAATAGTCTCTGAAAAGTAGAGAGTTGCAACAACATGATTTCTGGATTATGGTGGCATTTATTGACGAATAGCTAAGCCCTCTGTCAAGTGGCTTGTAATATTATTGCATTATTCCATTGCATAGTAAAATAGATTTTGAAAAATGTGTGGCTTGCAATTGTTTCACATTAAGGCCTTCAATTGTGATAAATACGGTATATGTATTTGTTTATACATTTATATAGGTACATGTAGTTATGTAGTTATTTAATTTTATATATTTATTTATTATATTATGTTTGTATACTTTAAACTTATGTACAATGTAAAATTGTATGTGAGTTAGGTTTTCCCATTTTGAATAAAAAAGCTATCTATACCTATCTGCATATTATTATTTAGTTTGTGACTTTAACTGAATATATTTTCACGGCTTTTAAGACACTATGGTAATGTGCCTTGTGCCAGGTTGCAAGCATTACAGTGCAAAGCAAACCTGCAAATTTTTTCGGTTTCCAACAAACCAGGCTGAGAGAAACAAATGGATTTCTCTTAAAAGGTGAAGAAAGAGTAACTAATATCATTTTTAAAGAATATTTTATTGAAAGATTTTATTTACTCACAGGTGAAAAGATAAACAACCCACTCAGCTTTAAGATATGTTTTGAAACCATCTGAATATAATAGAATATAAAAATTAAGAAAACAGAATACAGTATGGATGGTTTCAAATAAAATAAAATAACCAACACAACCTCAAAAAGTTCTCAATTCAATTTAGTAATTAAATTAACTCACCTTGGCAAAAACCTATACAAAAACACTTAAAAGGCACGTTCCTCTAACACAATATGGAAACTAGATGTCTTATTTTGCCTTTATAACGTTGAAAACACTAAATAAAAATT
>CAJUYI010001348.1:0-20773 GCA_910591695.1 Galerucella pusilla
TGTCCATCAAGGAACCTCTGCCAAAATTCATGGAGTATCTACTGAGCCAGAATGGGAAAATAATCAGGATCAAGTTAATGAATTTTTCTCGGTCCAAGATGGGAAACTTGATAAATAGATAGTTTATTTCCTTTCAAAATCTCCACAATTTTATGGAGAGGTTGGGAACAATGTATAGACTTAATTACAATAATGAAATAAATATTAGTTATTCAGGCTCTGAGTTTAAGAACATTCCAAATATAGCTAGCAACTGCTCCAGCTGAATTTATTGTAATATCATTCATTGAATCAGCTGCAGCATTAATGTCGGCTAGGTAATTTAAGGTGAATTGTTTCATACACTATATTGGACAATCAATCAACTGAAGTTCGAATGGGTTTTGAACAGTACCCAGACAATGTTGAACTTATCCCCAAAGAAAAGTCTACTAACCAAACCCGCCCCGAAATCACTACCCTAGTATACTGCAAGACGGGCGGCGGTCCCTCACTCAGTATACGTCCCTTTTTTCCTTATATCACTCCTACCTCTCACATGCCATATCGAGACCTTCTCTCCCCCTAATCATGCACTTCACTATGCCACTTACCCCTATATATTTCTCCCCTCCTCAAAATTATCTCCATCATGTTTTCAATACACCGTATCCCCTAGCTTCTTCGACTTCTTCAACACCTCTTTGTTCTCTGAACACATGTCCCACATTATCCTCAACTCCACACCTCTCGCACAATCCAGTCTCTCTTTTCCCAATCTTGTGGGGGAACCCTACTCATAACCTGTGCCTCCCCAAATTTTGGTCCTCTCAATATCTCCTCTTCCCAATCGCTACTTTTAGCGCGCCCTTATATTCCTCCCACCTTCTCTACACTTCCTCCTCCATCTAGTCGCACCCCTCCAGCATTTTTTCTGGTTCTCTTCATTAAGTTTCCATGAATAGGACCTTGAACCCACTGTTCTGTACCACTGTACCTTCGCATCTGCAGAAGTGGCCAGCCTAGCTTTCATCTCCGCTCTTTCACCTTACACTTTCGCGCCGTACAGCATATTCTGCTCTACCGTCCTACCAATCATTCTTCTACTCCCCTTTCCTGGCCCTTCCACATTACACATTAATCTCCCCGGCCCCCTGTGCATCCTTGAACATAGTATGTATTTTACTATATTGACAACTCAACTTATGATTATAAACTTAGCCTGAATCTTGTCGTTCGCGTTAGATTTGAAGATCCCTCAGGAATACTTCGTTTCAATATTCATAATATTTATTAATACATATTACTCATATGTACGAACAAAAACACATGCTGATAAAAAGTGAATATAACTTCAAAATAATATTTTCAATCATCGGTAGAGCATACGGGGCGCTTTTGGCTGTACATAGTAGAGAAGATTTTTCCCAGATCTGTAGTTTATTATTCGTCGATATTTAGAATAATGATGAAGTTCAGTAGAGACTATCTCTTTCCTACCTTGGGGCTTGGAACACTATAAGAATCAACTTTAAATTCCAGTTTTGGATGTTTATTTCGCCACGTGCAACAACAGTTTGAATCTAGGTCTTAAAGACTCGTTAAAACATTAATTTCCCACTGAAGGATATACGCGCTCTTAAAAGATAGTTAACATTATTTCAAGCTGGAGACCGCTTACAGATAACCGATTCCACTACCACCGTCACCGGAGGTTGCCGTACGAACGTTAATTTCCACTTAAAGCTAATTAGACAGTTCATTCAAGGGTCTGATAGTTAGAAGTTTCCATTTTATTCTGATTCAGTTTATCTGCGAGGTACAGAGTTGGCTAATCTTGTTAATAATACTAAATGGATGGCAAAAGTTTACAAACAGGAAGCAAGAAGCTGAAATTGCATTTGCCTTTATGGGAGCCAAACATTGAACCCCACGCTCTCTCGTTGCTTTAAAGGTTCTGTATACTATAAACTCAGTTCGTGGATCGATTGTGCTTGAGCTTAGTCAAGCTGAAATTGCTGCAGCTCTTGTTGACATCATTTTCAATAAAAAATGAGTGATTTGGCGAATTTAACTTGAACATATAATTATTATGACTGTGTTTTTTTCAAGCAAATGAAGAAATAATGATAGTTATTCGTTCAACTGTGCAGAAAAGCACA
Organism: Galerucella pusilla; assembly: GCA_910591695.1. Taxonomy (NCBI): domain Eukaryota; kingdom Metazoa; phylum Arthropoda; class Insecta; order Coleoptera; family Chrysomelidae; genus Galerucella; species Galerucella pusilla. The sequence continues at coordinate 2,142 of CAJUYI010001348.1, forward strand.
AGATTCAATGCCGCGGCTGCAAACCAGCCCAGGTACTGAATCTCCTTCTTTGTCATGTTAGTCCAGTGATTATATGTATACATTTGGAAATGCGAATGATCCGAGAAAACCAAATTTTGGATATTGTCAACCTTTCCATCATCCTAAATAATTTTGGTCGTCAATTTGAAGTTCAGCTTTTCTAGTCTCCCTTCCCACGTTATATCCAGAATTTGGCTTTTTCTGTTCATCTGCATTCCTAGCGCCTCAAAGAAGAACATAGACCGTTCACCAAGAAGCAACAACTACTTCTGGAGCTATGTGCCTTGACAATCATTGAATCACACTTCTTAGTTGAATGGGGTTGGGGTATCTGGAGAATAAACCCAATCAACAATTCTGGTTTGTAATTTGAAGGGACAATATAACTTGCGGACTGGTTTGGGCATAATACAGTATCCGCCAAAATAAACAGTACCGAAAATAAAAATAAAAATTAATTTTCAATTTCTGTAATGTAAGTGTTCAAAATGTTCACCATTTCGACGCAAACAAGCTTCATATCGATTTTGTAAGTCAATAAACATATTTATAAAAAGTGGTTGATGTAACTGACGAAAAATATTTTGTATTCTTTCCCGTAGTTCGGTAATATTCACCGGCGGATTTTGCGAGTAAAATATTTTGTCCTTCATTATACCCCAAATGTATGCGTCAGGTGGCGTCAGATCAGGTGAATGAGAAGGATATTGAATTTTTGTTGATATTTTATTGACACCTGTTCTAAGCTTGGACCATCATTACGACCTTTTCCGTATGAACGAAAATAATGCTCTACCAAAAAAACTTTTTCTTCCGTTGTTAGAACCATTTTTAAATCAAATTTAACTGCAGCGTACTATTAATATAATATCAACTAATGACAAATCCATATAAAGAAAAAGAATGAAGTTTATATTTGAATATATTGACTTGTTGCTGAGACAATTTCACTGTCGAAATCATTCCAAATATTGAAAAGTCTGTTAGGTTAAAAGTTTTGTCTCGATCTAACCGTAAAATTTTTCTTTTTTAAATTGAGCTGGTATCCTCTAAGTCTCGTGTCTAAGTAACTATAGATTCTATCTTTAAATATGTAGTTTAATTTCCAAAAAGTGAATTATTTTGGCTTTTGCATATTGTTTAACGGAATTTTGCATTAGTAATCACGACATGTTGAGTTCGTTTCTGCCATTAATTTTTTCTCTTATACAAGATAAATCTGCCAGTGGAACAACGTAAACTTTTATTATAATGCTTGGTCATTATGGGTTGGTGTATTCTCCTTCAGAAAACATAATAGAGCCGAATTCTATACGATGCGACAAAAGCTGGTTGTTCCAAGATAGGAATCCAGTTCGATCAACAAACTCGGGACTTAAGCCGTTTTAAGTGGAACGGAAACGATGGAGAATACGGTACAGCAGCGAAGCTGAGAAATTTGATAATGAGAAATCGGTTGTTTCAAGAAGGTTGGATCAGACAATTATAATGGCGCTAGCTTCGGTAATGGACTATAATAAGTACACTCATACACTATGCTTACATACATTGTCTTAGAGATAGTTTGAAACAGTGGGATCACAAACTGTTTACTTATTTATGGAACACATAATCAATCATAACTTCATCCACTTTACGCATAATATAATGCTTATACAATATTATCGAATGGATGTTTAATGACTCTTCGTCGCTCGACATTTCTTTTGAAAAGTATGATATCTACCTTTTTGACTAACTGTCAAGCATTCTAGAGTTATTATTGGGTCTGCCTACTTAGTTATTGAAAATACTAAATCTATATGTATTGGTCAATTATTCAGTCTCATTATGGAATCCAGTGATATCTGTATATGTGAAGTGAGGAGGGTGAGTATAGGCTCATAGCACTAAGGCCACATGTGACCCATGTTACATCCTCCCGAGGAGTTGTCCTCCTAGGTCATCGTTCATCCTGTCCTTCCCAGGAAGGTGGACAGGTCACTAAGTGACATCTCCTTTATATAGGCAGGTGTAGGCAAAGACTCACCGAAAACACACTCTCTTATTGACGATGACTCCGAACACTCGCATAAGACATGCTGGACAGTTTCATCTTCCTGTTCACACATCCTGCATGGGGGTGTCTCCACTAGCCCCATAGTATGGAGGTGTTTCCTAAGTTGACAGTGGCCAGTCAGAAATCCTATTGTTGAACGTATGTTTTTCCTGGTCATCGCCAAATATTTCTTCGGCGCCAGCCTCCCAGTGTCGCCCAGGGTGATCCTAGGAAGACTGCATCCTTTGATTCCATTCCATCTCTTAAGGGATTGAGCATGGGTGTAACGTTTGGCCAGCTCCGCACTTGTCGAAGTCGTTGGGCCGTAGGTGTCACTGGGTCCTCAAATTCTCTGGCTAAATAATTGGCAATGCAATTACCTTTACTCCTGCCGTGCCCTTTAACCCACCTCAGGATAATATTGTAATCTGTCGAGGCCTTAGCTATATATTGGAGGCACTCTGGTACTAGCCCCGATATAACACGTTGTCTCTTCAAGGCTAATGAGGCTTGTCTACTATCAGTGCAGATTGTTATGCTTTCACCAGAAATTATTTATCTGGTATGTTTTTTTGTGGCAATTGAGATACCTGTTAGTTCTATTTGAACCACGCTGCTATTGTTTCCCATTTCCCACTTAATCCTCAGGCTTAGTGCTCTTAGTGCTCTTAGTCCACATCCTGAGCCATTTTTGAGCTCTCTGTATTCATGCGTATTGCATTTGAAGCATCTGGCTCTGTGTTCTGTTTAATTTGTATTTTGTAAGGTTTATTGAACACAAACCTGGGTTCAATTGAATTGGAACCAGTGTTATAATGCGTATCATTATTAAGCTGAAAATTGGCATTTCATTGGAATCCTATGGTGTAGGAGTGGAAAAATGGAGTTCATCAAATACCGGGAGTGTCACCTAAACTTTTTAGCTTAATTATTTTTCACAGTAGATAGCAAATGCTCAAACTGAAAAGTGAAATTAATTTCAGTTCACTCATTGAAAATTATAATTAAACAACTATGCCACTTCTAATTACTCAATCAAATGGGTCAGTTAATTATGAAAATATCAGTTTTTGACAGATGAATGGAATCCTCAATCATTAATCCTGATGCCACTTGCTAGAATAATCAATAATATAAAGTCAATGTACATCATGTCTCCAGTTATTTGAGAATACAAAAAGCGATTATCTCAAAGGAGTAACCGTATATCTCCAAAAGAATATCAATGGAATTATCCTCTTCCGGCAACTTAATGTTTCTCTTTGATGCAATTTATACAGCGAACTTTATATGCGTCTTATACGTTTTGCGCAATTATTTCCCGGAACAATATTCTGTTTTGGAAACAAACTGAACAGGGTAAAGTTAATTAAGGCATGTGTATTTTGATAATGCCTTTTAGGTACTATTACCATTAGTTATTTCCTTTGTTAATCCAAGTGTTAAAACATTATTAGCTGAAATGTGAGACAAGCGAATTGAAAATCAACATGCTGCAGTCGCAGCTTTTGCACCAGTATTGTTGTGGTGGCACAGTAAACTTGATCGGGGGCGTTCTTCTTATTTGAACAGCAGCGTGACATAACTGCAGTTGAATCTACCCTTTACAATGTTACTTGTTCCGTGCTATATGGATTGAGCTCAAATTAGATGAGTTTCGAGAAAATGATATAAATGAAATAAAAATAGGTGGATAAAAAGATGAATTGAATTGAGATGAAAAAAACATGTCAAAAATGGAAAGAAATTAGGAAACAGACTGGAAACCTTTAAAAAACCTGTTTTCACGAAGGAAAATGCTAATTTCTTGCCCAGTGCTTGTGCCAATTTGGTTTCATGGTGTAGTGTCCCTCATATTATAATTGGAGTGAATGAAGGTATTCCTGGAATCCTAGAGTTAGCTGTTACTTCATCATAAAACTCCATATTAATAAACAAAGTTTTCCGCCGTGTATCTGTCTTTGTGTTCGTGATAAACTCAAAAACTACTTCACCGATTTTTCTACCAATGGTAGGTATATAATTTGTTGAGTTTATGTACACATATGAAATATTTTTTGGAGGTGTCGGAGAAAAATAAGCCGTCTGGGAGCTCTCAACGGAAACGCTGCCTGAACCCTTCAATATTTTAACAAAATAATAACCCAATGGGTGGAGATTATAGCTGACAAATATGTATAATGAAATTTCATGGTTCACATTTAATGTATTTGTATTTCGTACATTCTTGTTGGCTTTTGTGGTTTTGGAATTTATTTATATTCAATCAAACTGGAAGAAAAAAATAATAGAGGTGCTAATTTTATCGGAGAAGAAAAGCTGAGATACGGAAATTATTAACTGTTAAAAGCTTTCCGGGTGGTTTCTAATATAAAAGTAATTATGCACACTAATAATAAAACCGCCTTAGGAGGAAGGTTTCCGATGAGAATATTGTGTATACCATCCCTGCATTCTTGGTAGTTATATATTTATATTGTTTTGAATTCAAAATTTCCTTTGAAGAACCCGTGCGAAGCCAAGGTGGTTTGCTAGTTTTTAATTCTCTCATGATATTGCATGGTTATTAGAAGTCGAAGTTTAATACTATCTCACAGAGTCATTGAGAATCAAAGAACAAAGACTGTTAACCTAGAATAGAACTACTTCCCTGGCTGTATGCCACGAAGGACATTCTATTGAACCCAAAGTTATCTTCAATTGGTATAGCTAACCTTCATTCCAGCCTTATAAGTCCGGCTCTTACATTTTCTTCTGTCTTGGAGCCGCTCTTGTAATACCAGGTAACCTCAGCCTGTATGAGTACTCCATTTTTCTAGTTTTTTCCACCTGGTATCTACAGTTATTCAGATTACTAGATAAGCTTTGGTTGATCAACACCGTGCTTGGTTAGGGCGTACGCGTTGTAAACTTTAAAGTAGTATGTGCGATATAGATGTGGCTTCGCCTTGTAGTGTAGGCATATTCAGCTAAACTTCCATTGCACTTGTGAGAGTGGTTTCTATGGTGATAAAATACTCCTCTCTACTGATCCATAGGCTATCATTGGTCTGAAGGCACTTGTGTATAGCCATTGGGCCATTTTTTAGGTAGGTCCCAGTGTTATCAACATATTATTTTGTATCTGCCTAGGGCAATGGTCGTGTGATCATCGAAAAGTGAGTGTTTCATGGAAGACTTCAATTAAAATGTGGACCCAGGTTTTTGTTTCTTCGGAAATGAAATCACACTAGCACTTTTTTTTGGGAAAATTGATAATTTTTTTCCCTAATCAGTGAATTTCAGGCAATTTATAGAGGTGGCTATAGTTCCAAGATTTATCCGCGGGAAATTGGTGATTGATATTCAAGATTAGTTTGAATAATTTCTATAAAACGCTTTAGAGTTTATACGTAATGCTAGTTTTACTTTCTGTGATAATAATCAGAATCAATGTTTGCTCTTTGCTAACCAAATATAGGTACATGACTTGGTTTTCCAATATCACATTCCAAATTGATATAGACGTATAGTTAATTTGAAGGCTAACAACCATTTATTGAACCTAATAAAATTCGTCTCCTTTTTATTGAATTGGAATCTGATAATATATCAAAATTAAATTGAGGTTGGCGTTACATTAATTCAATCACCCAAAATTTATTTACACTGTCGGAAATTGTCAATAAGGAAATGGACGAAGACGCCAATAACGCAATAATTGCCAATCTATGACAATCTAATGAAAATACGTTAGAAAATGTTGGAAAGTGGGTGGAAAAAAGCAATCGCGAGATTTTTTTGTTACCAGAAAAATGAATCAAGTGGTGAGCAGAAGTGGGTTATCAATTTCCAATTCATTTATCGAGGACAGGATAGATACTGTTGAATAATTTCACAGTATTTTCAACGAAAACTGAAGATTTCCTTACGATGGGTGGAAAAGTGAATATTAAATATCAATCAATTTTTATTTCTCAGAAAAATAAGAGAAAAATAACAATAATACTGTCCAGCTCATTTTTAGGTAATATCGATCGTGCGATATTCTTCTCATCTTAAACAGTATGGATAACAAGAAAAAGATGGATAATCAGCTTGATATGGAATTTGAAACTATTGCTACAGCTGAATATTGCATCTTATACAAAACCGTATTTGAAAAAGAACCCAAAATGGAGTTTTCTTTTCAACTAGGATATTAATTTGCTGAGTCCTTTGTGACATGATAGATTAGGCCTAGTCTCATTTGCTCATTGGATTTGAAATATCGTCTCTATTCATATACGTTTTACCTACCAACGATTTTTCATCGCAAAAGTGATCGGCATTTTACTAACGTGAAATGGATGAACAATAAAACCTGGTATGCAAAACGTCGAGTTCTTTCCACTGACATAAGATAAATTTTCGGAATTGGAACAAATACATGAGTTGATACGCTTATATTCAACCATTGAGGCCGTTATCCTCTAGAAGCATGCCACTCCATGAATCTCCCACCATGGACCCGGCATTCAAACCAGAACAACCTCATAGATTGCTTAGGAGTAGTCCAGTATTCCAAATCGGTTTTGGATTGAAATTGTTGGAGTACAGTGCTGTAATCGCTGCCTGGCTTAGGAAAATATTTCCATTAACCTGTTAGATTGAGCCTTTTCCAAGATACATCACCCAACGCGCAGATCGACGGCAGAAACTTTCGCTTTTGCATGCTGTGAAAAAAAGAAAAAAGTTCATCTTTGGTTGGCTGTACCAGTTTGGCTGTTACAAATTGGACGACCATTTTGTAGCTCTGGGGCCGTTCAAGTATTACGTAAGCAGATTCACCAAATCATACACCTCCTATTTCCCCTTGTCAGCAAAAGTAATCAAAGCTCTCACCCTCCACAGCTTACGCAAACCATTTTCTTTTAATGTATTCTGTTTTTTTTTATTTATTCATGAGCAGCAGATATAGTGTGGAAACCACTTATGGAATAAAATCCTTTTTGTCATTATTTCAAAAAATTATGAAAAATGCCGAGACATGTCAACTTTTGAATTAAGTTGTGCGTTATGTAAACATAAATGTAGATGTACAGGATGATTAACGCAAGTATGCCATGGTCGGTGTTTTTTTTTTTAAACAAACACCCTGTATATTTGCATATTTTTGAAATCCTATTAATGAACCGATTCCAAAAAACTAAATAATGTATGGTCAATTATGAATTATACAGGGTGAAATTTTTATTTTTACAGTTATTAAACACATAATATTATAAAATACCTGATGTATTTGCTTTTAATACATCAAAATAAATGCTCAAAATGTTCTCCACCTAGTTGTTGGCAATAGCACAGTCTTCTATGGAACTCCTCCTTAACTTTGTTTAAAGTTAGAGGTGAAATATTCCGTATTTATGTAGTTATCCTGTCTTTGAGGTCTACAATGCTAGTTGGTTGTGTTGCATATACTTTGTTCTTGAGATAACCTCACAAAAAAAAGTCTAACGGCGTAAGGTCTGGCGATCTAGCTGGCTACTCAATAGTATCTCTCCGTCAAATCCATTTATTGGGGAAGATTTCATCTAAATAAGTTCTTAACATTAAAGCATAATGGGGGGTTGCCCCGTCTTGCTGGAACCAAACATTTTCATTCGATAAGCTAGGATCTATTGCGGTGGGATATAAGTTTGCCAACGCAGAAATAACTCCATTTCTAGGAATATTCAAATATTTTTCAGCTGTCAAATTTCTATGTATAAATAATATAGGACCAATAATATGGTTGCGTACGATACCGACCCAAACGTTCACCTTTTGAGGGTACTGAGTATGTGTCTCACGCATCCAATAATGATTCTCTGCTAACCAATATCTACAGTTCTGTCGGTTTAAATGGATTGGACGGAAAGATACTATTGAGTAGCCAGCTAGATTGCCAGACCTTACGCCGTTATACTTTTTTCTGTGGGGTTATCTAAAGAACAAAGTATATGCAACACAACCAACTAGCATTGTAGACCTCAAAGACAGGATAACTACAGAAATACGGAATATTTCACCTTTAACTTTAAACAAAGTTAAGGAGGAGTTCTATAGGAGACTGTGCTATTGCCAACAACTAGGTGGAGAACATTTTGAGCATTTATTTTAATGTATTAAAAGCAAATACATCAGGTATTTTATGTATGTGTTTAATAACTGTAAAAATAAAAATTTCACCCTGTATGATTAATAATTGACCATACATTATCTAGTTTTTTGGAATTGGTTCATTAAGAGAATTTCAAAAATATGCAAATATACAGGGTGTTTGTTAAAAAAAAAAACAACACCGACTATGGCATACTTGCTTTAATCATCCTGTACATCTACATTCATGTTTACCTAACGCACAACTCAATTCAAAACTTGACTTGTCTCGGCATTTTTAATAATTTTCTGAAATATTGACATAAAGAATTTTATTCCATAAGTGGTTTCCACACTGTATAATTCTGAGAATTAAAAATAGGCTTAGAATGGAGGACTTCAATGTACATGATATTTATTGAAACAAACTTGAATGACACGGTATTCAACGTATAGTGAGTTACAAATTAATATTAAGTGATGTTACGAGCAAAAAAAACTTCTATGGAACGTGTTTATTATTTGTGATGATCCCCGAAATTTAGCTTGGTTTTCAAGCATAGACCATGTGTAAAAAAATAAATAACTATTGCTGACGTTACCACCAGCATGGTCTCTCCCATCCCCCATGTCATCACAAATAAGCAAAATAACGACCCCACTTCTATGCTGGTTACGTAATACTTGAACGGCCTCTCTCTATAAACTCATATCCGTCACAAGTAGCGAGAAGTGATTTATTATTTTTTACTGTGAAAAAATGTACTGGGAGGTCACTCGCTCACATTGTATTACTCTAGTCCTTATATTTTATTTGTATATTTTGTATCTGGCCAATTTGGAATGCCGGTCACAACGTTTATTTCTATATCATATTGATTAGATGTATATGAATTTAGTTGATTCGGGATTTCTGCAGTTTTTTATGAAATTCTTTGCAACCTATAACGTAGACTGGTATAACGTAGTTTGTTTGTTACCTTTTGAAGTGGAAAATCGTTGAGCTTACCAATATTTATTACATTTTTTATCAAACAACGTTCGATTGAATTTCCATGAGTTTATCAACACGAATTTCAATCAGCGAGTTGAACTCGCTTCTACCAACAGAAACGGAACTTTTCGACTTCCCTTGCCAAGATTATTAGAACAACTGATCTTTTCGTTCGCATCTCCACGATTTAAATTTTTCTGCCTCTACCGAATCGATCAGTACTCGCTGCAAAACAATTTTTAATTTAGATTGAAAATACGAACTAGAAGCATCTAGTATATCCAAAAAGTAGGGAACTTCCATTATACTTGCTAAAGTTGGTTATCCTGTTCACTGACAACTTTTTTCAAATAATGTCCCGGCTACGATGGAAATTTGAAAAGTTTTTGAACGCATAATATCAAATTGAAGAACAAATTTATTTCTCAATACAATAATTTCTCAACAGTTTATTATGTTTCAGCACACTGAATGTTTTTTGGATTATTGGAAAAGTGTTGGAGTTGGAATGAGCCAAGAATAAAAAATAAGAAATGAAGGGGTGCAAGAAAATTTGAAATATCTTGGCTAGTTCCTGAGATATTCTACTCAATCCGAATATAGTTCTACTTTTTTAATAAACGAGGTTTTGTATTAAATACCATACAAAAAATTGCATGACGACGTTTTCATTGAGAGGGGTCACCATAAACTTTTTCAAGGTTGGCCCAGGAACTTGTTTGTCATGAACTGTTATTCACATGAACTGTTATAGGAATTTCAAAAACTGTGCTACAAAAATATACCGGTATATGAAAAAATGTAACATAAAAAATTGAAGCATAAGAATATCTGTCCAGCTCAATAAATACAATTCAGTTATTCAACTTAAGGATCCACCCTGGACAAATATCTGATTTATAGTGAAAAAATAGGAAGCAATCAAATTTAAATAGAAATAATGTTAAATTTGCTGGATATAAGAGAAAAGAGAAAATGTGGCTTCCAGAAATGGGTATCCATTTTGTACAAAAAAAATTACTTACTGAATATTAATATTAGACTCTGAAATTTTTCAAATATAAAAGTAACGAGTAAAAAAAACATACCAGTAATCCAGATTATTAAGGTAAAACGGCATCTTTTGTTTTTAAACAGGTAGAAAAAATTGAATCAATTGATTACTGCACAGTTCCACTTATGCTGCTTTGTCGACAGACGATGAGAGAAGACCTGCCGGAAACCCTCTCATTCTTATTTAAAGACAGTTCAAAATTTTAAATTTCGCGGTAAAATATATTAAGAATAATGATTTTTGGATCATTAGTTTATTCCACCACAAATCACAGAAGTGAAATAATTTATTAGTTTTTCAAAAGCAATATTTTAAGGAAATATAAATGGACTATTCCACCAAAAACCAAAATTCTGAATAAATTCAATGATAAATATGAAAGCTGAAATGTTTTGTATGGATACATACAATGGTATACCATAATTGACGATTCTACCACGTTTCATCTCTGGAAATCATATCTTTTAAGTCCGCTCTTCTTTGGTTATCCCGTTAATACGACACGTCATAATTAAGTTTTTGGTATGGTAGTTCACAGAAAACCTAGTTTTTTGGAAAAAGATAAGCACCACTTTTTTAAATTTGTAAACAAAATGCACCATTGTCGGATTCCGTCGAATATCTCCAAAACTACCCTGTATACTCGGAAGAATATATGGTGGAAGGAAAGTAGAAGGTATCTGGATCAGGAGATCAAATCAGGAGATCATGGAATTATTGAAAGTCCTCGGATATCGGTGGTAGTAAGGTCGCAACGTACCTATAATATATAAACAGGTTCGGCAAATATTAATCTTCGGTATGTGGAATCTCATATAAGAGTCGCAGTAACCACTTATACATGGAATTCTATGTCGGAAGGAGAACAGAATAATTACCGTCCATGAAACACCCACCCACTCTCCGGAGAGGGGAATGCAACATTGTCTCTCTGTTGATCCATATCTTTCACTCTTCCACCAACAGAATGGCAATACGGAACATAAATATTTGCCGGCCGATCTGTGAAGAAACTTGCAAATAACGGAGCTACAAAAAAGGTAGAACGTGTCACTGGACACACGGTAGGAACTTTAGTTCCTTTTAAGCAATAATCAAATTTTTGGAATCATTGAATAAATATACATATATATGGGAATTTATTCTACTTTGGATAAAATTTCATTGAACAAAAATATACAGTAGTATTAATTATAAAAATCTTTCCATCAAGTTGATTGGCACAAAGTACATATTAAGTATTCTATTAATTGTATAGTGATTAAAATCAAGCTCAAATGTTTTAATGTTGACAAGAAGAGTAAAGTTGAACCAGATGAATTGCAGTTAGTCACAACATCTTTTGAGCAAAATATTGTCGAACAGTTTAACAAAGTCTTGAAATGCAGGACATGGCGTTTTGTGTTGTTTATTACTCCGGCGTTGAAAATTAAATGTATCCATTTAAAATATCTCTCCACTTTGGCTTAATTAAAACGAAACCAAACCCGTAAGTTTCTATTTGTATAATCCCATCCTAATTGTAAACTCGAAACTTGCTCAAAGAACATTTGCAATGAGCTAGATAAATTAAAATACTGACTTTTCAAGCAAATTAACTGTTGAATTGCTCCGATGCTAACGAAAATGAATACCCGAATATTTTTCAACATTTTTTCATCAATTAAAATATTCTAAAAAAGCAGAATTGCATAATAAAATGTTCATAATTTCCAATTATGCATGTGAGTTCTCGTGAAAACGGTTAGTTCAGTAATTGAAGCAATAATAACTCATTTTTTGAATAAAACTCTGAAATCAATCGTGTTCACTAGATTTTTCCCAATTTAATTCAGTTAACATGTGAAGTTTGTCCAAAATCAATTGGACTGTTTCTTACATGTAAGCCTCTTTCTTATGGTCCAAATTAGAATAAAGTTTACTTTTAGGCTAAAATAATTATCCATTTCACGTGATTATTGTCAACGAAAAGTGTAGATGTAGGTTCTAGTTGGAAAATACCATTTGATAAAACAAATTCATGCCAAAATACTTTTTCTCTGTGTGTTTCGAGTGAATATGTAGGCATTTATTATGATTCTCAGTGTATGCCAAAGTTAGGTGTTCCATTTTTTTATTTTTATCCCTTTAACATCAAAGGATTTTCGATGGGCTGCACTCTCTGTTGCTGTTGGTATTCTTCGGTTTCGCGGATATTTTTTGTAAAAGTGTTTGTCGTAGAGGGTATTTATCGACTTTTCTAATAACATTTAATATTGATTGGATACAACCAAAAGATGAGTGGGAGAAGTTTTGTTAATAATATTTCATGAAAAGTTTATAATTCTAAGAATAAAAACTAGGTGGTACCGAAGCCACAAAAATATTTTTTTGCCTTGATTTAGGAATTTTGAAACCCTATCCTACTTGGAACATAATTTTTGGGAAGTATTTTGGAAGATTACCCACTGGGTAATATCCATAGCACTCGATTATTATATATCATACAGCTCCAAGGATGCTGCAAGTTGTTTTTATCAAAACCTTGACAAATCCACTGAAATTGGCCGTCGAAGGAAAGGAAAACTTGACATTGGAAAAAACAATGTTAACGAAAATGACATTCCTTCATTATCCAAAAATATTTCACCTAGTTAACTATAATCGTTCCTCGGAAGTAACTGTTATTATTGGTGGAGTAACAAAAAAACTGCCATTTCTGAGCGTTGAAAATAAATTTTGTTCAATTGAGAAATGAAGAAATTGGGAGTTTACTATTGGTAGACAATTGAAAAACAATATTCCAGAATTTGGTGTGTCATTGGGAAAATCGTCTTATTTATGGACCAAACGAGTCAATAAATCAAAAGAAGGCTCTTGGATGGATACTCTCGATTTTTAATTTGACTGGTTATTACAATAATGTCTACTATCAATTATTTTGTATTTTAATATACGGTGAACAATTCAATATTAAAAAAGTCACTCCAGCCTCCGTACTCAGCAAAGAAATGTCAACGCTTGAGGCATTTCCACACTATGTCGCGATTTGTCGTTGGTATTTTGCTATAAAACTATAGTTCACGATCGATAATAATAAACCTAATTAATCAAAGTTATATTTCATGATGAATAGTGCTCCAAAATGCCACAGAAGGAGCAGTGAGATTGTTCCTAATAACTCCGATTTTAAACTGAAAGACTTGTCTATATTATTGTCGCATATGTATGTACATTTGACGTGAGTTGAGGATATTATGACGTTTACTGAATTGTTAACGAATTTCAGTGTAGGTATTATTTGATGACAGAAACGGCTCCTATGGAAATAGAGTCCACTGATTCAAAGGCAGGCAAAGTTTCTAGGTCCAATGTTGTAGAAACGGCCGCAAAAAATATCATAATGTTCTGTAATGAGGTACGGACATTCTTACAAATAGTACCTACATGCTAACTAGACTGAAAGCTATTCCCTTCAATCTAATTCCATTTTATAACATCAAAAATATTCCTATTATTACTAAAATATGTATTATTCTCTCTCGCTCTTCTTTTTATTACCAATGAATGAAACAATCAACTCAACTATGTAGTTTTCCGGAACAAGGGGTGGAGTTGATGTTAATCGTTCTATCTGTGTTTTCGGTGTGAATGGCTGACATTTAGCCGGCTGACTACCGGCCAGTAATCAGATTGATTTTATCCTGTAGAATTGCCAAGCGATTCTAGCAATTTTTGCGTCAGCGGTGGATATGAAAGAAAACGAGAAAATGTACAGTTGTTTTCTAGAAAATTGAAGCACTAGTAGGCGAGAGGAAAATCGAATTGAACTTCATATTGGCCCGACATTTACTGACAACTTATCTACAGCTCTTTTCAATAATTGTATACCTGACAGATTGATTGTGTCGAGTACTTATTACAATGCATCCGTTACCTTTTTCTTTAAACTGATCGACTACCTAGCTGATTTTCAGTGCATAATAATGAGTGATTTTTTATCTTTTCACATTTAAAAAATCTCACCATATCAGTAAATGGTTAAGGTGTGTTTTTTTTTTCATGTAAATAACTAATTCTCCTCTGAACAAATGATTTTAAGCAGAAATGTAAAAAGTGGACCGCCTGTAAGTAATAACGATATTTTTCCCCAAATAGACCACAGTGATAGCTCCGTTTTCGTACGGTAGGCCTAACTGTGTTAAGTTAATAATTTCCAAGATATCACTCCTTTTTCAGTAGGTGAGTTTTATGTATGAAACGCATCAATTATCTGGAAAATGCTGGGGCGGGTGTGATTACTTAAAGACAGTTTACCCTAAATATTTCACGTGGAAATGCAATAGATTGAAATTGAAAATCTTCACTTGTTCAGCTGGAAAATGATTGTTTTTATACTGTACTATGAGGGTTGATTATTTTGCATTTAGAGCTAGGAGGAAACAGATAAATACTGAATGATATTGTTCATCGCCAACCGTCAGTTAAGCCGTCAATTATCAGATTGATTTCCGGAAGTGAACAAACAGTTTCCCTTCCTCTACTTTATCTGCCGCATTTGCGGCAGGTGAAGTAAAATGCGGCAGGTGAAGTATTTTGACTTTGACATTATACACGAAAATCATTATCTGTCAGTGTCACGCTTCTCCCTATTACGGCTTTTGCGATTTATTTATAACAAATTATTGTTGGAACTCCTTTGACTTCAGGAATTAACTTCTATAATGCAACAGGGTGTACCTTGAATTTAAATACCTATAACAAATAATAAAAAAATTTGCTGTTCACTTTGTCCTAATAAAATGCAATGAAATATACCTCAGTTTCTTACATTCTGAATTCTGAGCAGTTGGCGATAAAATTTTGTATGCACCACGTCAGAAAAGTGTCTTTATCGGACGAGTCTGAAGTTATTCGCCTCGCTTCGCCTCGCTTCGCTCGTCTCATAACTTCAGACTCGTCCGATAAAGAATCACTTTACTGCCTTGGTACATAAATAACTATTTTCAAGTATTCTTCACGGAAAAAATGGATTTTTGCATTCCCAAATTAATCAACAAAAAGGATGATAGATACACCACAAAAAACACAAAAAAAATATCCTGAAACTTCCTGAATTCCCTACTTGTTAATATCTTATGAAATTGACGTGAATAGAATGCATATAAATAACCATGATGGAGCAGTTTCGTAGATATAACTCCTTAAAGATGTCTACGAAAATGATTTGTCAAAGCTCGTTATATCCTGACGACGAATAAACGACGATGTCGCGTTTATATAGGTACTAATGGGATTATTGAAATGTAGGGAAATTTCGTATCCATTCTAGTAGGACGTTTTAGCAGCTGATATATTCTGACTGGTATTCATCTCAACACATTTTTACGCTTGTTACAGGATATTTTTAAATATTTCATCACACTTTATATGGAATTTGTCTTCCCAGCAGTATACACGATAGCAGTGAGGGTATCTATCTATACTAGAAATTATTCATGAGCAATGAAGGAACATTTTCAAACAAAGCTTGTATTCAAATGCTTCAGGAGGACACTGTTCACTCACCAGTACACCAACACTAACAATTTACACTATCACACGCGCGTTTTGTTTACCATGTTATCCTCTCCATAGAAGGTATCTTCATAGAAGGTTTACTAAGACTATGGCTCCAAACTGGTTAATCCGTGGGAACAGACAATCCTGGCCCGATAAATGTTGGGTACAATTGTATTTTTACTGATAAACTATTTCCATAGTTTGACCTCTTTACCTCCCTTTGGTCTGAATAAGTTCAGTCATTCGTATGGTGGTAGGATTCTTCTCAAAAATATAAGTTGTCGAAATATCTAAAATTCACTATAATTACTTCAGTTCCTGTGCTGGACAGTTTCTGGGCAAGACAAGCTCCTGAGATTATACAGTTCCCTGTAGTCAATCTCCCTTAAAAACGGCTATTGTATGAAGTTTTTGGAATACAAATTACGTGAAATACACATTTCATGGAATACACAGTTTCTGGAAGAGCAACTCCCTGGAATGAATTTTCCTGGATTTGGGTATCAAGCATGTTCCATGGAGTATTGACCAGTAGGCTACACTTAATTCATTTTCCTTTTCTCGGTCTACTTCACGATGGGGATTTTTGGGATACCACAAGGTCGCAGACCCAAACAGTCTTTGAAGGAGCCTGACCATCGGATCTGATAAATATTCTGGCTCAGTTGAGGCGCTTCCCAATGTACTTTTATCAAATATTTTGGGATTGTTTTCCTTGGCTACTAATATTATCACCTGTAACTTCTCTTTCTACACCATTTATTACTTTCGATCCATCAGAATAATTGATTAGGGATCCCTCGTTTTTGGAGCAATTCCTTTTTTTGCTTACTCATATTAAGGTGTAGTTTGTCAGCATATAAGTATTCCGATCAAAGTGAGACCTCGCTAAGATAGATGAACACGTATTTCTGTTTTTGTAGTTGATTTTCAAAAATCATTAACTATGTACTGTCATCCTACTAATCTTCATGCCAAATTCCAGCCTAATCGAAAAACCAGAAAGTGTGTCAAATTCAACTTGCAAAATTTGATCACAGACACTGGAAATGAATAATAAAAGCTTGTGAAAATCTGATTTTGAGATGCATTTATGTTATCTTATTAAATACTACGTGAACTGAATATACTAAAATTCTCAAATCCCAAATGTACATGGAGTAAGTTAAGTAATTGAGTTTAGTGACTTGTTGGAAGCAATCCCGTCTTAAATGATCGGATGCAATTACCTCTATGCTACTAAATGCATGAAATCCGGAGAGAGTTTTCTGCAAACATCATGACACGGCAGCAGCGGCACGGTGTTAATTTATAGCAGCTTGACCAAGTTTGTGTAGTCAGTAAAAGGTTCAATTTCATGTGTGATCTGGGAAGTAGTTTTAGAAATTACGTGTGACCGAAGGATGCGATAATTCTTCGCTAGATTTTTGGGGTTGATTCACCGCAGCATAGGTTAACATTCCACGAGTGAGTTATGAAGCCGATCAGAAAACGTTTGGTATTGATCGTGAGATAGGCGTTTTGTTTTTCATGGATTTGTTTGTTGGTTAGTGGAAAAATAACAGTCGGAAGATTCATGTTTTTTCAATCAAATAAAATATAATGATGTGCCGATGATACGTAATTTATTTATTTAATTGATCAAGCTTCTTCTAACAAAATCTGTGATGTTTCATCACCATCAAAATAAACAAATATGTACCTCACCCCAACACTCTATAATATCTAGGCATAAATCTAGGCTACGCTGGTAGCCTAACATTGAAAATTCATTCATTCATCCAAAATAAAATGAGAAAAACAAGTAATTGAATTCAAAGACATCACACTCCATCTTTATATGAAAAAAAACTAGCATAATAAGCAAATTCTGGAACCAGTGTTAAAGCACACAGTACACCTCCTTCGAATGACAGATGCCTTACATATTGTTAAATAATATGTTGAGGCTTGTGAAGTATCCTTAGAAAAGTCCGTCTACTTTGTATTTCAAAATGCTATTGTATCTGCATTAATTTCTATTTAATATCTTGAGAAACTAAGCAGCAACCATGAAAGTATCAATAAGGAACCTACTTGAGAACACAAATAACGCGTTTAGTGTTGATTGATATTAGAAGACCACTTTATTGGAACGTAAAGCGCCAGGTTATGTTTGAGCGACCAGGGGTCGCGACGCAAAAGATCTGACCGTTACGCGTTACGTTACGCTACGTTATGTTACATTGCTTCGTTATGTGCCTTGCTTTTGCGTGCTTGTGCCTCCTTAGTCTCTCTCTCGTTTATGAAGCAGCGATTCATAATAATAAATATGCTCCTACCCGGATTCGAACCCGGGCCGCCCGCGTGCAATGCGAGCATTCTAACCACTGAACCACCGATGCTATATTGAAATTCTATGCAAAGCTGGTATTCGCAGTGCTAGTGATCTAGCGAATTCATTTGTTTTAGTCAACCAAATATTATATTTAAGTTAATAATATTATTCGCTTAAGGTAAGTTAAAATATATTTCATTTGACAAGTGTATGTTTGAATCAAGCGTGTTCATTTGTTTGATTTGGATGAATCATTTTTTTGAGAAAATATTATAATACTTTGATGTAAATTAGGAAATACTTGACTTGATAAGTCCATTTTTGGTTCAAGAAATTTCTAGGATTGGGTCGACAATTCCATTTTGTTTCGGCAATTTTAATATTTCCTTGGACGAATACATTCAGTATTTGATATGAATGAAATTTAATTTGATTTGATTTAATTAGTTAATCAAATAAAAGTGACTAAATAAATTTAGTTGATATAACAAATATTTTTTTTCCGTGTAGGCGGAGTGCTAAATCGTTCAAGTGCGATATGGACAATCCACACGAGTCGAGCAGCATA
>CAJUYI010001348.1:35773-45992 GCA_910591695.1 Galerucella pusilla
ATGTATGTAATGTATGTAATGTATGTAATGTATGTAATGTATGTAATATATGTAATGTATGTAATGTATGTAATGTATATAATGTATGTAATGTATGTACGAAGGCTGGCATAGTGGCAGAAGAATACTCCGAAAAATCAAACCTGTAGATGTCTCATGGACTAATAAACGAATGCGATGTCTCACAAGCAAAAATTCTTGCAATATAAAGTACATCAAATAAATTAAGATAACGGAACCATAGTGACTATGCCGGAGGGGGTACATTGTGTACCCCACATTTTTTTTTCTTTAAAACTCTCAGAATATTCTATATTTTCATTATTACTTATATCTAAATAATAAAAAAGCAATATTTGTTTTTGAATATAATTTTAATAGCATATTCGATACAAATATAATCGAGAAATACAAAAAATAATATTTTACATGACGAAGTTAATTAGAAAATTCTGGATCCAATAAACTACATTTTGAACAAATTTTTGATTTCCTAGTTACATGATGATCAGGACAAACAAAGTTTCTGCATCTGTCACACTTACTTCTGCTCTTCTTGTCATATTTTCTAGGGCAGAGTACACACCTTCCCATGGATTTTTGATTGCCGTCGATTTTTGTACTAGGTCCAGGATCTAAGGTGCCTATAAAATCATACATTGCATTTAGTATACGTTTGTGAAACGTCACACCCGATTGTAGGCGTCTTTCAACATAGGGTTTTATAAGTTGCTGTCTCATGTCTAGTAAAAAGTCTCTGCGTTTATGTGTAGCAGTTGTACTAAGCTGGGGGTTTTTTGTTATCCACAACACAAATGCATTTGGACAAGCAATGTCAATTGTATTTTGGAACGAAACAAATGGCTACCTTTTGGTGGATCTTTCCACCGGGTATTCTGGCTTATAATCGGTCTCTTCTGCCGAAATTTTGTCATCATGGTGCTCAGTGCTGAGAAGAATGACGGCTTTATTTTTAGCAGGAACATATGAAACTGAGGTATATTTATCTTGAAATGCAATTACGGAAGACTTCTCGGTTTTTGAAGGATGTGGTAGAAGAACTGGAGGAATATCCTGTTTGTTCTTCCTCATGGTTCCACATAGGGTCAGATTTTTGTCCAAAAGCTCGTTAGCGAGAAGAATATTGGCGAAAAAGTTATCAGTTGTTACTCCGTTACCACCTTCAAGACCTTCAACTAGGTCGAGAACCACTCTTTTTCCCTGTTCTTCTTCCAGTTTATTTCCTTCCTTTCCCGTGTAAATTTGAAAGTTTAGAGCATATCTTGAGTCATTATTCACAAAAGCTCAAATTTTGATTCCGTATTTAGCGGGCTTCGATTTCATATAAACTCGGACGGGACACTTTCCTCTAAAAGATACTAGTTGCTCGTCAACTTTAAGATGCGAGTTGAGCGAATAGTGTTCTTTGCAATGTCCTACAAACTTTTCGAAGACATTTCCAAAAGCAGCCAATTTATCAAGTTTTCTGCGCTCTGCTCTAGTTGTAAGATCATCAAATCGTGTAAAACGTAAAATGTTGACAAATCTATCACGCGCCATTTATGCAGGAAATATCGGCCTACTAAAAAGTGAATTTTTGGTCCAAAGGAAAGGAATAGGTTCTCTGTTCGCCTTTAGCGCCACAGCTATGATCAAATACCAAATGCGGTATACATTTCAACAGGGTCTACAGCCATTGCCATTGACGTTGTTTGTTAGGGTTTCTAGTGTTCCAATTCTCATGATATTTATCAGCTTTTTGGTTAGTGCACTCAACAAAAATTTGAACTATTTCAGCGTCAATAAACAATTTGAAGCAATCGGATAGGGCAGAAATATTTTCTGACGTCGAAGTGAGTCCTGGTTTTCTTGTGATTATATTTTGCATTGCGGTTCGTGCGGGTCTAGGTGTCTTTCTGTTTCTGCTTTTTGATACATATGTAGGATCACTATCATCAATTTGATCATTTTCTTCATCAGTCTAAAAGTAGATATATCATGTACATTTTTCAATAAAGTTTATATAAAAATAACATGCCTCACAAATCTTAGGTTCAACATCTTGAATTTCTATGTTGTCTTCTAACTCAGAACACTCAAAATCTGTTTCTAAATCGTTCTCACCCTCATCACTCTCATGAACCCACTGTAAGGCAGTTGCACGATATGTTTCTGTAGATAAATCCAATTTTCTTTTCTGCGACATATCGCAACACCGACTCACGAAAGAAGAGTAACAGTCTCAACACGCGTATCAAATAATACTAACTAAGTCCGTTGGCTTTGCCTACAACTAATACGAGTCGGACGCAAAGTTACGTTGTCTGAAACAGCTTTGCCAACCTTGCTTTCAGGACTAATAAAAAAATACATGGATGCCGAATGCGGTACAATATGTACCCCACCTAATTATTTTCACATTTATTTAAAAAAAAATAAGAAAAAACTGTTTTTTTATATATTTTATGTACTGATAAATGAGGGTCCAACTGAGGATTACTCAGCAGCATTTTTTGATTCTAAGCAAAATGAACAAAATACGCCCAAAAAACAGTATGTGGGGTACGTTTGTACCCCCCTCTGGCATCCGAAGGTTTTAAACAGTGAAGTTGTACCTAAAAACTGGGCCATAGTCACAGCAATATAGCAATATGAAGAAAATGTTGAGGTGGATGTATTTGCAAAGTAAGTTTTGGGAATAATTGTCTTTTGAATAAACAAGAAGAGTGATGGTGGTCGGTGACTTGATTCTTTAATTTGAGATAACGAAGTTTGACCACATTTTTTGGAGGTAATGAAAGTACAAATGAACCTGACTATTCACTCACTATCTGGATTGTACAAATGAACCTGACCATTCACTCAAAAAATAATTTTATTGTTAACGTTGGCCAAAGAAAAAGGGCTGTTCAACAAAGATGTGTTGGTACACATTATACTAGAATGATTCGAAGTCCTCTTAATACCCATTCATCTGGCAGATTGATGAGAATATTTTGAGGTAGGATCTAGTCTCTTGTTGGTTCACCAGCATATTTGTTTTTAACACATTGCTCAGCTACTTGCCTCTGTATTTAGTACGTAGTTAATAAATTGCATATGGAATTTGTGTTTCTAACTGATTTTCTGTACTTTCTTATAACGATCTGCCACTTAACTATCTATGGCGAGCTTGTTTCAATCGAAACCTACAGAAAATATTCCAGTTATGTTACTGTTAATATTTCAAAGACTCATGATATCAGCTATACTCCACTAAACTTCATAAGAATAATAAACATTGATGCTGGTATGCACCGTTTTGAATTTCATCACGCCTTTTAGTGAGTTCTGCTCAAATTAAAAAATAATTAAATTGTCCTCGCTTGTAGCACGACTGCATAACTCAGTGGAGAGCCGCTGAATACATTGAGTACATGGTAACAATGGGGGGAATCTAGTAATTCATTGGCGAGACTCCGATTTATCACGTTAAGCTAGCTGACTTTGTGACTGAATCTAAAGAGCGAATATTCAATTACGTGGAATTCCCTCTCAATTCTGATATCATCTCACATATCATTTGAAGTTGAGAACTAAAATCTGCGAACATATTTCTTTATATCTACGAAAGCAGCTTCACACGTCCAGACACAAAGTAGAAAACCAAAAACCCTCGCACGTATTTGTGCTTCCAACATAACCATAGAAATATAATATATTTATCGATTCGAGATGGACAAAAATAAAGAACCATATTACATAATAAAGTAGGAAAGAGGACTGGTCATTTACGTGATGTATGAAGAAATCTCTACGTCAGCAGGATAATATATATTGGACCATTCCATACGTGAAATAATGTGGAGAGGTGATATGAAGCACAGTTAAAGTATTATTACAGTTTCCTGTCAGAGATTGTGGTATTTAATAAAGCACCTCACCAATAGATATCACAGAATGATAATTATTTCAATGCTTTATGAGTTTTGAAAATTATTTCTTGAATACAGAATACATACAACTAAGAAGCAAAAACTATTTCCCGTGCCATGGGTCCCGAAGGCTATGTAGGATTACACTTCAAAGTCAAACGGGGTTGGTGTATCTACAAGATATTCAACACCAACTATTCTGGTTTACAATTAGAAGGGACAACATAATTTGTGTACCGGTGTACCGGCGTATTCGCGCCTCATCAGTACAAGGTATATGTTCTTCGTTCGATACCTATAAGAGCTTGGTCCCGGACTGAAGAGGATACAAAAATCACAATCAATACATGTAACAGTAACGGAAGTGTTAAAATTGTGACAATAGTGACAATTTCACCTCCAACTGCAAACCAAAATTCGAAAAATCAAGCCACATGGGCCTGAAAATATAAAGTACTAATACAGTCTCCAGTAATACTGTCGAATTTAATGAAGCGTATTACCTACCAATTTAGATATCGCCGAATAATACTTATTTTAACGCTTCATAAATTTTGGAAAATATTCTTCAAAAACAGTGACCGTTCAACTAAGAAGCAACAACTACTTCAGGTTTGACTTTGAATTGTAATTCAATAGCCCAATAGTGCCTATAGCCCGGAAAGTAGTTGCTGATTCTTAGTTAAACGGTCTTTGCAAAATAATTTCTAAATTTTATGGAGCGTTAGAATAATTATCATTCTACTATTTCTATTGAAGCTCAGTCGTTGAAGAAGTGCTCAAAATAGATTTTTTCGAATGTATTTAAATCGCAGATTTTCTTGTCTTTTTCTTGAGCTTCATAATGGACTTTTCCCTCATTTCAATCAAATGGTGAGGGGAAAATTTCGACCACTCCAACGTTCCGGTTAGTGTATTGCAATGTTGTATCCTTGTTCAACTTAAACCTCACGTTTCAATGATACTAGAACAAAGTTGTTATGGCTGGCACATTGGCGTCAAAAATCAGTTTCAAAGCATTCCTTCCTTTGTTTTGTCCAATAATTTATTACATAAAGTTTAATGGGGGAATGTACCAGATATATCGCATGGGTTTACTTCATGCCAACTTTTATATTGGATTTTATATTTTGGTACATCAAATTTTCGTGGCTGCTATTGAAGTATCCAAAGTTTAAAGCCATAGAAATGAATTGAATATCCCATCACGTATCTCGCATTAGACAATTTATCGAGAAATTACAAAAAAAATCACGATTTGGTGATCGAAGAGATCTCGATTCCATCTATCACTTCCAAATTTCATTTTCCATTTGAGTAAAAAAGTGTCGCTTATCGATAGAAATCCCCCTACCGACTCGTTCGCTATAAAACCCATCAGCAATTCATCAAAAGCAGATCGTAAACAAAATCCAAATTGTTCTCCAAACTGATGATTGTCATTTCCTAATCAGCGGTGCACAAGTCGTCTCAATCAATTTGAATCTCTGACAGCCGCCGTCGCGTCAGACAATGGTCAATTCAATTACCACTCTGATATACGTCATCAATTATTATACTCGAGTTTATGTATAATATATTGAGTGGATATACAGTGCGTTCATTAGGTAACGCATAAACTCAATATTCAAAAAATAATATAAAAAATTCCCAAAACAAGTCGATTTTTGTTTTCGACTTACTATTCTTCAAAATAATAATCTAATTTACACGGTGAACCACCTTCGTGTGATTACGTCATCATCATTTTTTGATTGCAACCTAACCCCATTTTTCCAATTTCAGGATTTCTCTCGCTGAATTAATCCCAAACATATATGATACGTTGCTACAATTTGGTACAGAGTGGGAAAATATGCAAAAATTTCAAGCTGCTCACAAAATAGTCTATCAAGAATGAACGTGATACATACATTAAATAAAATTGTGAATGTATTGTTATACAAAGAGAAAACACCCTGTATTATTTTTAATATGGTATCTAACAGCTTTTGTTGGTGATTATAAGCACGTTAACATGAAAAATATCTAGAGAAGATACGTTTACGTGAAAACTAACAAGCAATTCATCATTTGTCACTTTTCCACAAAATGCCTTAAGCCGAGTGTGATAGGATTAAAATATTGATGATGTGGACTCAGCAATAAGTATGCCGATTATTCCATGGAATTACGGTAAGCAGAATAGAGCGAAAATACAGAAAATTAGGATATGTGACGGATGCAGCAAGGAAGGGTAGACCAAAAATTATTGAAAATATTCAACAACACATAATTTTGTCGGTAGTAGGAAATCCACACTTTAATGCTTGGATTATCTGGGGATTTTGGTATTGGAAAGTCTTCTGTATCAAACATTCTTGGGAAGATTAAATATTATCCTTATAAAGTACGTGTTATCTGTGAATTGGCTGAAGACTGAAGACCAAAGATCTGGAATTTGCGAGTATTTAATGAACCAAAATAACAATTTACTTCGAATTTTCCCAAAAAAAAGTTCAACAGGAGCATTATATCTGGACTCGCGAGATTTTCAAACAGAACTTTCCCACAACGGTGAATGGGAAGGGTGGAGCCAGTGGAATGTCTCTCCCAAAAAAATTGTGATGACATGATTCACCCTGTAAGTGGAATTATAATTCCAAAAAATAGTATATTGAAATGAAGAACCAAACTGTTTCGGGAATTTCCAATTTTATTGTTTATTTGACTAATAATTAATGTATGCGTTTTTTTATAGACGCAGTGTATACGAAGAGACGGAAATTATGATTTATACATCAATTTTTTGTGAAGCTTTTTATTTCCACATTGCTCTCCCAAAATATAATGATAATGGATATTAAACTTGTACCCAACCAATCGACTTCCAAACTCAGGTGATTTAGTTATAATTTATAATCTATTGTTCATAGCCGGCGAAAGTGACAATTTATTGCAAGCCTCGTGATGTAATAATTGCCAAAGGCAAACTGATGAAATGGAACAGTGATAACAAACTGAATAATAGTCAAACTATTTATACAGGTTTGAAGTATGGAATGCCTAAATTATCTTGGACAAGATTTTTATATCACAGGGTGTCTCATTATATTCTGACTGTTTTTAAGAGCTTATATCTTCGAATCGGTTCTGGATGATAGGATGCGGTTTCCACAGTTAGGTTTAAAATTACCGTGAGTTTTGTTGTGACATTTATATAAATGGCCTACTTGCGGTTTACCCGCTAGAAAAGTGGCGTGTTTTCAGAATACAGTAGATGTAATTTTTTAGATGAGACACCCTGTATATTTAGCAATATCTTGAAAGACGCATATTTTTACTTTATAACGGTACTTTAAAGTTTAAAATCGGTGCACAGAAAGCGAAGTTAGATAACTTTAACTAGGATACTGTAATGATTTAGATATAAAGTTGGAACTTTATTAGCTAAAGTGAACTGTAAAAAACAAATAGGAACATGTTCTAGGGCACTCTGAAACAAATGTTCGATGTGTCTTCCTTCTTGGTCTATACATTTGTGGAATCGAACCAAGTTGTCAAATGCTGCTGTCAGCATTTCAAGGGGAATATTTTCCATTACCTGCCGTATGTTATTTTTTAATTCCTCAATAGTAGCAGGCATCGGGTTGTAGACTCTATCTTTCACAAATCCCCATACAACAAAATCTGGAATAGTCAGGTCTGGAGAATTTGGAGGCCATTCTATTGGACTTGTCCTAATAATCCAATTGTTGGTTAACAGATTCTCTTGCTATGTTGGAACAATGGGGTGGAGCCCCTTCTTGTTGAAAGTAAACATTTTGGTTCAAAATACCATCTTGTTCTAACTGGTTCTAGCACAATGTGACGTTCTGTCAATGATCGCAATATTTTTGTGATGTGGCATTTTAACGGCCTCCTATATTATTATTTATTTAAGATATCTGAATCATTACAATATCCCAGTTATCTAACTTCGCTTTCTGTCCACTGATTTTAAACTTCAATGTAACGATAAGAAGTAAAAATATGCGTATTTCAAGAAATTGCTAAATATACAGGGTGTCCTATTTGAAAAATTACATCCACTGTATTCTGAAAATACGCCACTTATCTAGCGGGAAAACCAGATGTACGCCATATATATAAATGTGTCACAACAAAACTCGCGGTAATTTCAATTTTCAATTATCTAGAACCGTTTCGAAGATATAAGCTCTTGAAAACAGAATATAATGAGACACCCAGTATTGTGTCTGGGAGAGTCGTGTTATGCGGCAGATATTATGGTGGTATTCACATCGATGTGAGATCTTTCCTTTTCCTGGTATAATAATAATAATAAACTTTGTTATTCCAAATGGAATACTTGTATATTTTCCGCCTTTTGAAGTCCATGAAAAATACTGAATATTTTCCACGTAAGGTTTCCTATGCCATAATTTCGAAGCTATATTCACATTATCTCTGCCGAAGTTATGAATAATAATTAAGAATAATACATTTAGATAGCTATGATTGAATAAATGTTATTTATATGAATAATACCTGTCTTTTCTGGATGTTCCTTGTGGTGTATTTATTATCATTTTTGCTCATTTATATCGAAATAGAAAGAATATATTATAATAAGGTCTTTTGTGTAAATCAGTAAAAAGTTTGACGAAACTGGTACAGTTTCATACAAGAGGTATGTTCACATTTGAGTAGTTAGAAAAAAAAATCAAGTTTCAACACCTTCAATCCATAGTACTTGGGCATTGACTAGGCACAAACGTCGCATAGTGAGATGGAGCACCATCTTCTGCAGCCAAATATGGTTTTTTGGGATATTGTTATGTTATGAGAGTTTCTAATAAGAAAGCTGCTACATTGGAATGTGATTGGAAATACTACCCTGAATTTGAAAATAATTCAGATATCTATAAGACTATTTTCCAAGAAATTTAAATAGGCCAGAACACTTGAATAGTGGTTGTGGGACTCACGCATTGCAAAAGACTCCACTTCCACCCTGTTTTAGGATTGAGTCCTCTTCAGGATTTGATTTGATAATAACAAGTGATTTTAAAGGTCGTGGTTGGGACAGCTGTGAATGTGCCCCCATGGGATGGGCATTTGGTTGATTTTTGCATTGTATCGCAGTTCCGATCACTGTGGAAATTTAGATGCAGAACAAAAACACATCTCAATTTTTGCAGTGATCGGAATTGCGATACACTGCATCCGACGAGGTTTGTTACGTGACCAGTATCTACAATTATGCCGATTCATGTTTCCAATAATGGAAAAAGAGCCCTCATCACTCATCGTAAAACATAACATCACTCCTAAAATGTGGATCGCTTTTAATTTTCCCATCATTTTGTATGGAAACACGCCTATCGAAATCATTATTTGACATCCCTCAACTGATCTCATTTGCTCTTAATCGATACAGTTTTTCGACGCTCTAGTTCCTATGAATCTCTTCACTGAACCAGTTGAACTTTTTTACTTATTTACTGACAGTAGATCTTGTTATGGAATGTCGGTGGAAATATGAACTATTACAAATATTATGCGTTTCTTGTTGACTCGGTTCTAGTACCTTGGAGCCAAAAGACTCCAAAAAAGTATCACCAAACGGACTTTTTCAGAAGCACAGGCTTGTGGGGTGAATTGTAATCCCTAGGGGCTAGCCACAAAAGACCTAACAGGGGTTGCAGTGGAGGTAGTGAGAAGGCCGCACTCACATAGAACCTGAACCCAAAAACCACCATATTATCGACCATATACAAGATCCTTGCACATCAGAATTGATGAAAAGAGTTTCCGAGATAATTGATGTGTTCTTCACTCAAAACTTACTCAGTGAATGAAACTTCTGATTCATTCACCAAAATAGATCCATCATCACAACTAGATATTTAGTTTTCGTGAATAATAAATAAACACTATGTAAGTTATGAAATCAAACAAATTTATTTTGTAAAATCTACATTGTAATTAAACATAAAGTAACGCGTTTCGCTAACACAGTAGCGTTTTCAAACGTTGGAGGTATAATGAGTCCCCGATTATCAGAAATTTCCATGGATAATTCATAAACACCCCCTTAGTCAAAAATTTGTTCACTGGCACCGATATGTAGATGACATTTTAGCTTGCTTCACTGGTACTACGAGACAATTAGATAACTTCATTACTTACATTAACTCAATACATAAAAATATCAAATTTACAGTAGAAATTGAACAAAATAAGTCTATAAAATTTCTAGATCTTACAATTTCGAATATAAATAATAGACATGACTTTTCTATATTTCACAAACCATCACA
>CAJUYI010001349.1:0-24210 GCA_910591695.1 Galerucella pusilla
CAAACAAATTCTGGAGCAATACAAATTTGCGAACTACTTTAATTTCTTCGTCATAAGGAGTATATCACTGAAATAAAAAAAAAATGCAAAAAATAATACTACAGGGTGTCTCATTATATTCTCTGACTGTTTTTAAGAGCTTATCTTCGAAGCGGTTCTGGATAATAAAATGCGGTTTCCACAGTTAGGTTTAAAATTACCGTTATTTTTGTTGTGACACATTTATATAAATAGCCTACTTCTGGTTCACCTGCTAATGTATGTATGTATGTGTGATTTTTGGGGTGACATTCACTGAGACCTAAAAGATCTATTGTGCCCCCTTACTTCTACTCAGTTTCTGAGGAGAGTCTCCTGCTAAAAAAGTGGCGTATTTTCAGAATACAGTAGATGTGATTTTTTAAATGGGATACCCTGTATATTTAGCAATTTCTTGAAAGACGCATATTTTTACTTTATAACGATACTTTCAAGTTCAAAATCGGTGCACAGAAAGCGAAGTTAGATAACTTTAACTAGGATACTGTAATGATTTAGATATAAAGTTGGAACTTTATTAGCTAAAGTGAAGTGTAAAAAACAAATAGGAACATGTTTTATGGCACTCTAAAACAAATGTTCGATGTGTCTTCCTTCTTGGTCTATACATTTGTGGAATCGAACCAAGTTGTCAAATGCTGTTGTCAGCATTTCAAGAGAAATATTTTCCATTATCTGCCGTATGTTATTTTTTAATTCCTCAATAGTAGCAGGCATCGGGTTGTAGACTCTACTTTTCCCAATCCCCATAAAAAAAATCTGGAACAGTCAGGTCTGGAGAATTTGGAGGCCATTCTATTGGACCAGTTCTACCAATCCAATTTATTTCCAAATTGTTGGTTAACAGATTCTCTTGCTATGTTACAATAATGTCGTGGAGCCCCGCCTTGTTGAAAGTGAACATTTTGGTTCAAAATACCATCTTGTTCTAACTGGTTTTAACACAATGATCGCAATATTTTTGTGATGTGACATATTAACGCCTCCTTGATTATTATTTATATTAATAAGATATCTGAATCATTACAGTATCCCAATTAAAGTTATCTAACTTCGCTTTCTGTGCACTGATTTTAAACTTTAAGGTACCGATAAAAAGTAAAAATATGCGTCTTTCAAGAAATCGCTAAATACAGGGTATCATATTTAAAAAATTACATCTACTGTATTCTGAAAATACGCCACTTTTCTAGCGGGTAAACCGGAAGTACGCCATTTATATAAATGTGTCACAACAACAACGGTAATTTCAAACCTAACTGTGGAAACCGCATCTTATTATCTAGAACCGTTTCGAAGATATAAGCTCTTGAAAACAGTCAGAATATAATGAGACACCCAGTACTATAAGAAATGCTATTTCATAATTTACATTAAGGCCTTTTTTTTATTTCACAATCTTAATTTGCAAAGCAGCGTAGCGGCACGAGCAATGCTATAAAAACATATCAAATAGGCCCGACACCAGATTCCTAATTGAAGTCAAAGTTCGCCGCATCGGCACAACACAATATTTTAAATTGCTCCAAGAATTTCAATTTCCATGTCCCTTTATGTGAGAAACTAATTACAGAATTTAAACTGAGAATGACAATATTATATGATTCTGCAAACTAAATTTTTGGTGTACCTAATTTTTAATGAACCGTCAAGTGAAAGTTTTAATTTTAGTGTAAAAATATAGAACACTTTTATATGGATGTCGATGTTCGTGATTATTTAGTGGATGAGCTTGTAGACTCCGTTTCACATCAGAAGAACCCACTAGAGTCTAGAAGTTGCAGTCGTATGCGCGAAGAAGCTGCACATAACAATATCTGAACATCAATATCGGCTGCAACTTCTAGACTCTAGTGGGTTCTTCTTATGTGAAAGGGAGTCTACAATTTAAGAAACTGTAAATCAATTGGGATACAGGCTGCAAATTTGGAAATTTTTCGTGAAATAAGCGAAAAACTTCCATATGTGTTCGTGTGTTATCCTTATAATCAATCATTTGTAGAATGGTTATTTGGTACATTTCTGTTAAATGAACCATTTCTCTGATATCATTTATGAAAGTATATCGAACATGTTTTGTCATTTCTAATAATTGTTTTCGTAGTAGTTTTTTAGCATGGATTCACTGTCTACTCAAAAATGTTTCCTTTCCTCAAAAAATTAAATAGCACTCCTCCAGACCAGACTACTATTCTATAAATTCTGCATTGTCTATTCCATGGTAATCACCAAGTATATATTGATATAAATCATAGATTCAAAAGTTTTGCATCACCTTCTTCGGATGCGAAGGAATTTTTTTTCGCTAACAAATTTTTGTTGGCTTGTTTATCAATGTTTACCATTTCAATATGTTCCATATTTTTTGCAATATACAGATGATTACAGTTTTTTTTTGTAAGATAACATTTTTAGTGCGATTATTTTAACATTCAAGGCATTTGATTTTTACGATTTTAAGTGCAAACATGAATCGTCAAGTCATAAGTGAGATTGACCGTGCAAGAATAGTGGCTTTAGTTGAAGAAGGTAATTCTCAAAAGTTCGTGGCAAACAGAGTTGGCGTTTGGCAAAGTGATGTGTCTCGTGTATGGAACCGGTATCTCCAGACCAATTCTCTTCGTGATAGACCTAGAAGCGGTAGAAGGGTAGAAGGCGTGTTACTAACCAGCGGCAGAACCGCTATATCCACTTAACTATCCGAAGAAGCCCGACCATGGCAATACCAGCACTCCAAAGAGATATGAGACATGCGTTGGGAGTTCAAGTATCGATCTCGACATTACGAAGACGAATACTTGCGACAGGTTTGAGGTGTCGCCGACCAATAAGAGTGCCCAGACTACAACCTGAGCACAGAGTTCGCCTACTACAGTGGGCTCAAGAACACGCGGCCTTGCCTGAAGGATTTGTTTGGTACAAGATAGCCATCGAATACGTGTGTGGCGGGATCCAACGAGAGTTGCTCAGCTTGCCCATGCTCGCTCCGTGCCGCCCTTCAGAGAAGGAAGTGCTATGTTTTGGGCTGGTATCATGTTAAATGATCGCACAGAATTAATTCATGTGGAGGGAACGATGACTGGTGATAGGTATCTCAGAGAGATTCTACATCCTCACGTGAGACTATGGCGCGCAGCTGTTGGCAATTCCTTCGTTTTTATGGACGATAACGCCGGCCTTATCGGACCAGAGCTGTAAATAAGTATCTTGAAACTGAAGAGATCAATCGTTTTAACTGGCCTGCCCTATCTCCTGACATGAATCCCATAGAACATGCTTGGGACATACTTGCCAGGGCAGTGGCATCACGTAGAAATCCACCCAGGAGTGTACAAGAGCTTGTTCATGTGGCCCAAAAAGAATGGCGAAATATTCCTCAACAGAATATCAATAATTTGGTAAACAGCATGGGCAGGCGACTTCAAGCTTGCATAAATTCTAGAGGTGGAAATACTCTTTATTAAAAGTTTTCATGCAGGTTCTCTCTTAACCTTTTCTTTAGAAAGAATCAATTTGTATTTAATTTTTTAATTTATTTAATTTCTAAGAATACTTTTTATGTTTAAAGCAAGTTTCTTATTGGATAATAAAAATTTATGATAAATATACACGTTTTTTTTATTGAAACTAATTATTTGATTAATCTCTGATCCATTTATAATGAACACATTTTTTTTTTTTCGGAGATTTAGGGTGATGCAAAACTTTTGAATCTATGTGTATTACATAGTACTACAATGTTTTTCACACTCATAAATCAAACAGATTACTTCTTTCTTTTTTTAATTTCTTGGGAAACTGAACCACAATATTTTTAAATTCTTTATTTCAACGTTTCGGTAGCTTTCCAGCTACCGTTGTCAAGAAAAAATAAGTAGAAATTAATTTTTATCCCTAACTGACACAACAGAAAAAATTTGTGATTTAATTTCCCAAGAAATTTAAAAAAGAATGAATAATATACCACAAGGAACATACAGAAGATATTCAAACAGATTACATTATATCTTCCATAATTTCATAAGCAGCGAGTAGAGTTTGGTTTGGTTTTTGTTCATTAATCCAAGATAGAGTATTACCCCATGTACAATATTCCCAATGAAATTGGAAATCTGTAAAGGAGAAATCTATCCACTTCTTCATAGCGCACAATCACAGCTCTTAGGATCTTCTAGGTAGATCCAATACTCGATACTTTTGACCCAGTTATAGTTTTGCGAGCAGTTTATAGTTAGGATCTCTGTTCATGTTCAGCAATGCTTCTGTTTCTAGTTCTGAAGGTTCTTTAAATAAATAATATGGTTTAACTTGAGCCTTCTGGTAGACCCTTGCTTCGCAGGTAATTAATTGATCTGGGGTAGTTTCCTTGATCAAATTTAAATGGATTCCAAATTGAGGTTTCGTATATTCTGGCAAGCCGCCTGCACCCAGTTGGCTTAGGAATAGTCTAATATACCTCACAGTTTTCAATTTCAACTGTTGGAAATTAGTCTCGATGCTACAGCAGTTATGTCAGAAAATATGACCTGTTCAAGTAAGCAGTATATGAATAAATATATTTTTTTTATTATAAGCCCGCCGTTATTTGTAAGATCAATGCAAAAAATATCATATAAAAGTTAAAAATTGAAACATATGTAACTAATTAATTCTTAAACACGCCACTGTTGCTATCAACTACCCACAAATTCATCTAGTAGGTGGAAATATGTTTAATTCATAAATCGTGACTTATTACATGAATTTCATTATTACATAAATTTAATTGTACATGTGACATGTTTTCAAAAAATAGTTATGAATAAAATTGCCTTTGGCACTTAGATGTAAACAGTCACCACCAAATGAGTAATAAATCCGATTCAATCAAAATTAGCATTTTTATAGCATTTATTGTTTTTCTAATAAAATTGGGTTTGTTCGGAATTTACTATTTTGCATAAACTGCTCATTTTCTAATAATTATATGTGAATCTATAAAATAAGGGGTTCGTTCGTGAATACCTTTATTTTCTGAAACAGAATGTAGGTGCTGTTAGCTAAATGAGATTTCATTTCCTAGTATTTATTGACTCAATATATTGACCCCTTCATTGTTTTTTCTATGAAACTGGTTTGTAATGGTAATCTGTGAATCTATAAGGAGGGATTCCTTCGAAAATACCTACATTTTATGGTGGTGTTAGCAGTTAAACATGATTTCACTTCTTAGTATTTATTTATTCAATATATTGACCCAGACAATTTAATTATATTTTTCTTGTACCTCATAAGTCATCAAAATGTGTTTCAATTTCTAACAATATTTCAGTATTTGTTATATTGTAAGTGCTGGTTCCGTTGAAGCGGATTCTTAACATTACTTCATTCAAATTTAATACTATTACTAATCAGTTTTCACCTTTGCAACTGTATAAAGTTAAAAACTTCACATTCATTCTTCACGTCATTGACAATTTTTAATAATAAATACATGCAAACAAAGCCAAATAAGCCAAGTAAATTTTACTTTTAAATATTTATTCAAGCAATAAAGTTTGAAAACGAGAAAAGTGTTATTTGGAACTTTGAACCTAATGTATCGTTCATAAAAGGAGCTTTTGACAATACTCCACAAGAGAGCATTAAATAGAAGGAGTGCAGACAAAACAAATCTAAATGAATGCCGAAGCTGCTCACCATTAGAGTAGCAGTAAAGACGACAAGATGTCCAGAATATAAGGAGTAGCATCCCTGTTGATGTTAAATAAGTATATTTGACTGCTGGATAGAAGAGGAACCTACTCATACTAAAGGCTGCGAATAAAATTCCTTCCTTCCTCAAAGAACTGAGTAGAAGAAAAGGAGAACAAATTATATTTTAGATCTCGTTAATGTCGCTCACTGAAAAATGAAGTAGAACCGATCCTAACCTCACTTACTACAGCATGACTGTGACAGCTAATAACGCGACAGCGGTGACAGGTGTCAGTTACGCCAACCAAAAATTGCTCAAAGCGATTGAATCACTTTTCACTAAAAAAATAGTAGTTTTCCTACAACCACTATGCAAAACACGCTTTTCTACACAAATTTTTATAAGCAAAACAGGTCTTTTCTTAATTCTTTTGATAACCGTTGGAAAAGAAATGCGAAAATTACACGCTATGGCACTTTTCCGCACCGACATGTCTAACAAAGCTATCTATGTCCTGTCAACTTTTTTTTCGCCTTACGGCTCGTGCCACAAACTTCTGCGCTCGTGGGAAAAGTGATTTGCGTACAAGTTGTACACAATATTTTTTCTACAACCACATTTATTAATGAAAGAAATATAGTTATTTTATTTAAACTTTGAACAGCTTACCTAAAATATGAAGATAAATAGAAAAATCAGTTGAATGTATAATTAATTGTAAAATTTAAACAGTTTTGTATTGAAATCTGAAGTAACAAATTCTCGGTTGCAGTTCGAGCATTTTCGATAATATCTGGAGGAGTATTTTCAACGTCAAAAGATAAATTATTTTGATCTTGGTTCATAATTCCTAAAATAATGCTTAATACGTTAATGCTTTTATATAATTGATAAATTATGATAAATAATGAAATAAATAGTCTACTTACTTTTGGTTTGAATTTGAAAATTGTACACCAATAACAAATTCACTATCAGGTTGAATTGTCAAAAAAAGTTGACAGGTTTTCGCATTACTTTTCCAAGGGTTATCAAAAGAATTAAGAAAAGGCTTTGCATATAAAAATTTGTGTAGAAAAGCGTGTTTTGCATAGTGGTTGTGGGAAAACAAATATGAAAAACGATAGGCGCGATGACTGATTTTGAAAAACGGCTCAACGGTGTTTGTACTAATAAGCTTTATTAGTCCGGGGCCGAAAGTTGTCGTGAAATTGAAAAGATTTCCACTGGCGATTTGACTTTTTCAAATGAAAGTATATGTAGTATAGACTACTTTCCTAGATTTGTGAGAAGATTCTGCTCGAGCTTGCGAAGCGGCAGCATAGCTTGGAGCACGTGAAATGCAGTTTTTTGTCCATAACTTTTTTTAGATTTGATTGTACAAAAAAATTGTGGGCATCAATATTGTAGGGAATTTTATACCCTATAAGATGAAGTAATGCAATATTTAATAAAAAAATTTTTCAACCAGTAATTTTTGAAAAATTGTAAAAATATTTGCAGAATGGGTTTTAAGCGACAAACATAATTGAAATAACAATAACGACTTCATAATATATGAAAATATAGTAGTCCGACACCTGAAAACGTTGGTGTTTTCAGATTTCGAAAATTTAAAATGGCGGCTCTACAGAATCTCAATATATATATTTTTTTTCAATCTGGTCTCATTTCATGAACATTAAGGCTATCGATACGCGGTTTACTGCAATCGATAGATAATAAGTTGTAGTTTTATAAACAAAAGCAAGAAAATAAAAAAAAATTACATAATTTTTTACGAGTTTAACTGTAAAATTTTTTTTCTCCGTTCTGTCGTCTCCCAAATTTTTTATACAATTATTATCAATATGTAATATGATACACCAAGAAGTAGGTACCTATGGATGTTATTTTTTATTTCGAAGACAAATACAAATTATTATTATTCACTTTGTAATTTATTTCGTATAACGTAGCTCATTTTATTCCAAGTTCAACAATACTAATGTATGTGGCACATAATTTGCTAGAAAATGACATAATAACCATACAATTAAAAAGCGCTATCGATATTTTTGCATATGTATTGATAAAATAATGCTTTTTTTTTGAAAAGCCTTTGTTTCTGATTGATTTTTAATGTATGATTATTGTAAAGATAAGATACCTGTTAGACATTTTATAACAGTCGTTCAATCGTCTAGATCAACAAAAATAAAGTGACCTTCATCAGACCGCTTCATTTCCTATTACAGGTAATATCAAAGTATCCACGGAGAGTTGTTGATATAAAAAATAACCGATACTTTCAAAGCTACAAACATTTGTTTATTTGGTTTTGTTGGGAAAGCGTGCTGCTTCTGCATAAATGAGTAAAGGTGCGGTAATAGTGTCATCTCAACGAGATTATCGGATGCGAGGCAAGTACATAGAAAAATATCAAAACTAATTTTTTTAATATCATTATTGTTCTTTTATTCAATTGTAACTTTTTTTTATTTTTATTTTCACATACACTGCGTCAACCACTTCGATCATTGGCAATTTGAATACATATAGAATTAATTAAAAACATAAAAAATAAGGTGGATAGTTTATATATATTAATTGACTTAAGACATTTCAAGGAGCTGTTTTTATATTATTGGGGACACCACACAAATTACGCATATAAAGGACACTTTGAAATAAGATGCTTCACAGATTTAACACTCTGGCACTGATCACACAGAGGAATGGCTTCTTTGGAAATCAGTTATTTGTGGGATAATGCTGGTGTGTCCATATCTAACTATAATTGTCTTCACTTGATCGGATCTATTGTTTGGTAAGAAAGGAGCTCTAGATACGTCGGGTATTGTTTGGTGAAGTTTATTGCGGGGGCTCAAATTCCATTTTAAATTTTACTTGCTTCAATATAAAATAATTAAATTGAAATATTATTATTGAAGCAGTAAATTTTTATACAATCAATACATTTTGTAAGAGCCGTCATTTCTCAAATTGATGAAGTCTCTAAAAAAATAAGATAAGTAAATTTCAATATTCAACTACTCATTGTATGCAGTATGACGTTTATTCATGACATCATCAGTCTTTTAGATATGATGTCATCACTCATAAAATGACGTCACATGTTTATGGAATATACATCCAAGAGGAATATCAAGAATATGTCTTAGATTTGAAATTTGATTTTTATAAATGGATTCTATCAAAATGTTGAAGTGACACTCCTTCAATTTAAAATTAGCATATGACGGAGTGTCATTTCAACATCCGTTAGACGAACACGTGTTCGTAGTTCAGTCTAAGAAAATTTTAACAAATTTAAAAATGTTTAAAAGCTAGATATAATACACCCTAAACAGGGGATCATTTTAATTTTAATGTTATCCTAGATCTTTTACTTTGTGACGTCAATGTGTTGTCAAAGTTTCTTGTATAAATTACCTGACGAGTAAGTAATTCTTTATCTACTTCTTTTACATTTTCCAACTTTATTACTTACTTGCAGGTAAGCACTGAAGATGGCTTAACAGCCGAAAGCGCTCTGCGATTTTAATAAATTAATATTTACACAGAATACAAATATGTTTTCTTGACTATAAAGTATCCACCTAATATATTTAAGCCTAAGGTCTGAGCTGGCTTGTTCGAGTATATTCGAATTTTTATTAAGTAGCTATAAGCGTTAAAAAAGTGGTAGTAAAATATTTATACGATAGGGCCAGAATCATTTTTTCTAATGATAATCAATTCACAAAGGAGAAAACTTTACTGAAAAATGTTTTAAATGCCAATAATTACCCGGCAGAATTTGTAAATAATAAAGCTAACATAATTTTTAAAAACTTGACAATACCGTATGTTAAAGGTTTATCAGAAATAATTATGAAAATTGGTAATAAATTTAATATTCGAACCAGCTTTAAATCTAACAATACTTTGAGATCTACCTTAACAAAAACGAAACCGAAAAATGAAGAACAATTTTCAAAAAATTGTATATATCAGATATCTTGTGAATGCGACAAATTCTATTTAGGTGCAACATCTAGAATCTAGACCATTGAAAGTCCGAATAAATGAACATAAAAAATATATCAAATATAGGGAGTTCTTTAAGTCAGGTATTTGTAAACATGCTTGGGAAGAGGGGCATAGAATTCAATGGGATTCAACAAAAATAATATTGAAAGAGCCCAATAATAAAAGACGAAAAATCAAAGAAAGTGCTTTAATACAACTAAACGCAGATAAATGTGTAGCTAGTATTTCAGCCAAATGTAGTCAAATTTGGTTAAGAGTGCACTAGTGCGGAAAAGTAAATTTCTCAAGTTTTTGGGGGGTTTACTGACATTTGAATATTTAAAATACATATTTGTATGATTGTAGTTTACGAAATGACTGTTAAATCAATAAATTTATTATAATTCTGCTATAATATTGTCAATGGAAAAAAAAACTTATTTTTCAATCATTTTTTAATGGCCCTGGTATAAGCCTCACCAAATGAATGTCAAATAATAATAATTAATTTGTTGATATGTATTTAATAGGAAATGTTTCTCTATGTTAACTTTTGAGTTTTTTTCCGCATGCTAGTAAAAAAATAGTGTACCTAACACTACTATATTTCGCATTTTACCAGAGATGTGATCTACTATGAATGGACCTTAATAAAATTTGACAACAAACTTTGGTAGTCTTAAACTTCAAAATATTATTGATTGTCTAGTTGTCATATTTTTTCGTTGTGTCAGATAGGGACCAAAAATTATTTTATTACTAGTTAATCTTGACAACGGTAGCTGGAACGCTACCGAAACGTCGAAAAAAAAAATAAAAACCATTATTGTGGTTTGATTCCCAAAAATTAAGAGAAAAAATAATAAGTAATGCTACAAGTAATTACAGAAAATATTTATAACAGTCGTTCGATGGCAGCAAGCCAAATTTTCGGAAGAATAAAATAAGAACTAACAGCTTTAGAACTTGCAAAGGCTATAATACAATTCGTATATGAAAACTAGCAAAGTCAGAGAGAGAGTCTTTACACAGACAGATCCACCATCACAATACCGTTCAAATCTCGACTCATCTGTGAATAATGCGGAGCAACATTCAGCATTCCAATTGAGAGATTTCTAATTCACATTTTCATGCATGTGTAATATCCATGTGTAAGGTTGCCGGACTTAACTCAAGACACGACTCGACTGGATTCACACCTGCCTTCCTAAGTTTTGGGAGAGATCCCGAAACACCGAAATCTTTCCGAAGATAAGCTGAAGACGCAAAATTCCGGAGGAAGACACCGGATTGAACGAACCGGCCA
Organism: Galerucella pusilla; assembly: GCA_910591695.1. Classification (NCBI taxonomy): domain Eukaryota; kingdom Metazoa; phylum Arthropoda; class Insecta; order Coleoptera; family Chrysomelidae; genus Galerucella; species Galerucella pusilla. The sequence goes on from CAJUYI010001349.1 coordinate 11,040, forward strand.
ACAAAGATCCGAAACCAACTCTCTTGCGAGTTAAGGGGCATCTACCAAATTCGACCTTGCACAATTATGCTTTGTATATTTTTTTGCTTCCCTTCCTCACGTTTAAGTTCACATAACGAAAATTTTATTAGAAATATGAAAGCTCCGCAACATGTAGGTAGCCAAGCGGCCCAAGAGGATTTTGGTTCACGTACTACTCTATAAGCTTCGTCAGTACTGAACTGGGAGACCGCCGAGACCGGCGAGCGTTGTATCAACAATGGAACGGCACGCGACTACCGAAGCAGAGAGACAATGTCAGTCATAGAAGGATAGAAAAGCGAGAGATGGATTTTTATCCGATATTTTAGAGGTAGCAACCGAATTTCAATAAGGAATTGTACGGTCATACGTAATTTGAGAATTCTGAGATTTTCATATAGTATTCATAAAGCTTCAAATTAGACGTCTTATCAATTAGTTTTTCCATTTAATCCATATTTAATTCTTTACAAGGGCTCAAACTTTGCTTAATATGTGTAATTACCTCATGATTCGTATTTTCTTCAACAAAATTTGGTTAGCATTTCAAAGTTTTTATTCGATGAGAACTCTAAGTTCAACATTAATCTACATGATATATGTTTTTCTTAATTTTCAATACATCTATTACCTCAAAATTCTTTGCCAAAAATACTTCGATATTTTGTCAAATCTCTGCCGAGAGATTCCCCTTAAGAAACTGCAAGAGAGCTTCGACTTAGTCTTAAGGATTTTTCATATTTTTAATTTTGGGAAAAAATATTGTGTAGACAAATAAATAAATTGGAGAGAGATACCCTTAAGTTACCTCTTTGGTATTAGCTATACGTTTTAAATTTTTTTTGTTAAGTATGTAGTCAACTGTGAAAAGTTAGAATCATGTTTGCTGTGAAATTAGTCAGCATTTTTGTATCATTTAATTAATTCGAAGAACTCAATCATCAACCATATTGAAATTATAGACTATTTTATGTACCTGAATTGTTGAAGGTTAAAAGTTTTTATTAGATCATATACATTTCTTCAGATCAGGTATATTTTAATTGTGTTTTTGTTATTTTATACCCATAATTAGTTTCGAGACATGTGATATTTTGTGAAATAATTTGACCATTAGGTTGGGAATTACACTTTTTTTATGTACCTTTTATTGTAACATGCAATAAAAGAGTGTTAACTTAAAGGTGCACTCTTGTTGACTAACTATAAACACGGTTAATGTTATAAAGGTGACAAATAATCAAGTATATTTTTTTGCGCGATCAATCTTTTTTGTTTATTTACAGCATCGGTTGTCACAACGGTAGGTTGTGTTTACTTTTGTGGTTACATTTCGAAAACATTTAAATTATTTTATTCGAAATTTATTTTAATACGATCGCCCAAAAATGGTATAAGCATCTCGAACGTTAAGGGTAATACCCTGTCGACCGGTAAACAGCCCTTACCGTTCTTAATACTTAATATACTATTATAATTGTATATTTCACTGGTAATTTTGTCATTGTTAAAGTACCATAGCAAAAGGAGGAAACAGCCTCTCACATTATCTTCGATTGGGAAGCATTATCTCTTGGGATATACATACTCCTAGGATTAGATCATCTATAAGGGATGATTTCTCCAAGAGTGATCTAGTAAAAAGACTGTTGAGTCGGATAAGGGTTCTCGCATAAACGGCATAACCCCGAGCACAAAAAGCATGAGGGCTGAGGTACGGGGGACTCCAAGGTGTCGAACCAATCAATCAATCAGGGATAAGTAATCCCATTAATGAACAATATTGGAAACAAATATGTCTACAAAGGATAATAAAAGTAAAGGTATTCGCAAAGTTTGTTTGAATATTAAAATGTACTTAATAGGATCGTCATATTTACTTATAAAACAATTAAATTGTAAATAAAACAGATTACAGATAGCAAACAAGATAAATATGTATGTTACTGTTCTGTGTAATCACATCATAATGTCTATCTAACAGATTTAGGTTAGGCGACTTTAGATTCTTTAATATGAGTAAACCTGTGATTGTTAAAAATAGGTCAAACCATTATATTATTGAAAGTAAGTTAGTTTTATATAATTATAGACTATTTTTATGGATGAGAGAGTATTAATTGTATATTAAGTATCAAGAACGATAAGGGTTGTTTACCGGTCGACAGCAATGTTTGGAGGCTGAGCGTAGCGAAGCCTCCAATTTTGCTGGAGACCGGTATTACCCTTAACGTTCGAAATGCTCATACCATTTTTTGCGCGATCGTATTGAAATATTCGAATTTCGAATAAAATGATTTAAATTTCTTCGAAATGAACTAAATGTCAAAAGTAACATTTATACTTCTCGATCAGTTTAAAATATAATTTGCATTTTGGTGAAATTGTTTTCATGCTATTTATTACTTTTTATATTGTTCTGTTCGATTCTGTTCATTAAAAAATATCAATCTTCTTATTTTTTTGTTTCTCTTGTGTAATGAATGAAGTAATATATTATTTAGGACCACTTAAATGTATGTAGGGCTAAGACGTAGTTTACTTACCGACGTCTGAACGGTAAGTAAATCACTTACCGACGTGTTAGACTTAGAAACCCGTAAACACAACCTACCAACCTGACAACCGATGCTGTAAATAAACAAAAAAGATCGATCGCGCAATAGATATTTATTGCCAGATATAATATTTGCCAAAACGAGTGCTAGCGAGTTCTGCAAATTACGCGAGTTGAACAATGTCGCTCTCTTCATAACGTGTTTACGTACAACGTTTTATCTAATTCCGCGCTTCCATAATATTCAATAAAATCTTCAATTACAATGATAATATTAAAGTGGATTCAAATGGTGCTAGAAGTATTGTTACTATGAAGTATTCACCCAGAGAATTGACCTACTTTGAACAACTGTGTCCTGAATAATGTTGTTTTCAATGTTTATAAATCTTTAAATACTATTGAATTAAAATAATGGGATGATTTTCAGTTTAAATAATGAAATAATTGTCAGTTTTGACAGTACCTAATTAATGAATTATTCTTTGAAACTCATGTGGTATCTCTATGTTGAAACTCAAACAGTTACGTAAAGTTTTTACATAACTACTTTTCATAACTGATATATGAAGGTTATGAAAAATGTGACGTTACCTAACGTCAAGGAGTGACTTAAAGTGACACATTTGATAACGGAATTAGATAAAAAAAATAATAAAGCATTCGTAATCCATAGCTCCATCCACTTAGTGGAGAGGTAAAATATTATTTTAAAAATGTCACTCATAAAGAGTAGCTTTTCAGGTTCAAGTTGAAATGCAAGTGGCCCTAATCGGAAACTTGATTAAGTACTAGTTTAAGAAATACTTAGTGAGTGGTACAACCAAAACTAGTATTTTCAAATTACTTTATTCCTCGATTTATTCTAAGATTCAAGATATTCATTAAATAGCCTTTTTGGTGTGCGTCATCGATTGTTAATGTCCTAACACATTACGTTGAAAAAAAAGGCAGGTCTGTGATTAATCCTAATCAAAATATCACAATAATGAGCCGTTTAAATGTATTACAAACGTTAACCCTAATATTTGGCTTAAAAAATTTGATTACTTGATGTTTAGATTACGCGCAAGCGTGACCTATCAATCGGGAGAAATCACAGTATTCAAATAGGATGCAAACGTACCTTTCGTATCGGCAATGTGTCTTACGTCTTTTTCTACTGTCCCTCTGACCGTTCTCGTCAGGTCTACTCTGTTCTTTACGGTCAATTATTATTTATTAAAAATGTGGATAATAATCTTATTGTTATATGTATTTAAATAATACAAAAATTTTCCTAGATACACGGGAAACCATCAGCATTTGGGAAATTCTCAAGTATTTTCAGTTAGAAAAAAAAGCTGGTAATTATTAATATCATAGCCTTTTCGAATTTGGCTGAATACCATCTAGATGATTTTATTCATCAAATTCATGGCTAGCAAAATAGCAAATGAAATGAACGACATACCCAAAATCCGTATATACATCACAAACGATGACGCACTCCAAGAAGGCTATTGGATGTACCATACCTGTTTTGAGACTAGAATTTCTTGGACTGTTTCCACTCAGCGCAAAATATCGAATTACGTTGTCATTTTGTTTTTACATCAATATTATTTCTTTTTCAGATGAAGGTTCCGAAGGTATCCTCGGTGTCAACGACTTTACCGAAAATAAAAACATATGGAAAGCTTTACTGGCTGAATGTTTAGGAACTTTATTATTAGTATTAATAGGAACTGGTTCCTGCATCGACTTAGGGACGGGAGATCAAGCTGGACACGTCAGAATTGCTTTCACATTTGGACTTACAGTGGCCACAATAGCTCAGGTAAAGTAAATTTTGCAACACTACAATTTTCACAGGGTTTAATTTATTTGGAACTTGCTCCCATCATAGGGATACGATGAAATTTTTAAAAAAGATTTATTTTTTGGGAAAAATTTCCATTTACCATGAAAGTGCGATAGTATTAATATGGGGGATTAATGTTTTATATAGTCTGTTTCTTATTGTCTGACAGCACGCGAAGGTCACAGATGCTAGTCAGGTAGTAAACCATAAGCGTCACCGTTCATCTAAGGAATTTATTTACTATTTAATTTTATACCCGATCTGATATATAAAGGTAATATGGATCTAAATTCGGTTAGTTAAAACAACTTGATAATTTCCAAGAAACATTACAATAGGGTCCTACTAGGGATTGTCCTAATAACTACTGAGAAATTTTGCAGGTATATACGGTGAAATTTGGTCTCGCCCAAATTTGTATAATTTGTTTTGCTCAGAGTAGCTTACGTTCCATAAGTGTTAACTGTGTTGTGAAAAATGTCTTCAAGTTTCACCCCAGTAAAGTGTAAGAGCGTGCTTAGCTTACAAACGAAGACTGTAGTGTTAAATGTGCATGATGCTGTTGTACATCAAATGCCGGCTGCTACTGTTAGAAATATAGTTTCGACATGTTCCAATATGACAGGAGTTAGTGAATCTACTATTTACAGGCTTCTAAGGGAGAGGAAAAATGGAAATGGAAATATATCTCCACCTAAAAAGTCATCTGGAAGAAAACCACTTGACCTTGATGAACATATGCAAAATACATTAAGACGAAAAGTACACGAATTATATTTTAAAAAAGAGATCCCAACCCTCGACATAATTCTAAGAATGGTAATATTACACAAATTAAATTTTACTTGTGACAATGCCACTTATCATTCGCAATTAACAGAAAATCTTCCATCTACCTCTTGGAGAAAAGCTGATATTAGAAACTGGTTAATCGTAAGAGATATACCATTTGAAGATGATATGTTGAAAAAGAACTTTTAGAGGTTGCTTCAGATCACAAGCTACAATTCAAAAAGTTTTTTATTGATGAAATAGCCAAGAAACGTGGGATAACAGTGCTTCGTTGGCCGCCATACCATTGTGAATTAAATGCGATAGAGTTAATATGGGCCCAAATGAAAGGTTATGTAGCTAGACATAATAAAACATTTAAAATGAAAGATGTTCGTGAACTAATGAATGTAACAATTTCAACAATTACTGAAGAGAACTGGAGAGATGCTGTGAATCATGTAATTAAAGAGGAAGAGAGAATGTGGGTTTTAGATAACCTCATAGAACAAACTATAGAACCGATAGTGATCTCTCTCGACGAGTCTTCGGATGATTCTTGTATGGCCAGCGATGAGGATGATACTAGAGATTGAATTTTATATTTCCTATAAATGGTATGTTTACTTTACTTGACATACATTAATTCATTGTCAATAAATTTGAATTATCAAAATTAAACTATATTTTCTTTAATTAATTTAATTTAATAAAAATGAAAATGTAACTTGTTAATAGGCCTGAACGAATGAATTTTATTTCAACTGTAATGTCGACCGAATCTAATTAAATAAGCAGAATAAACTAATATCGTAATCTCCGCCACTGCCGCAATATTTATCGTTTATCTGACATTGTTCAGTTTTGTTACCATATTGTATTTTGAGCTGAAACAGGGATGTATAGATAACCAATACAGACACCTACTTGTTTTGCATTAGAATTTTTTTATTTACTTGTAAAATTCTTAGGATCACTCTGTAAAAGATAAATGTCTATTTGAATATTTAATGAAGCTACTGTGCTGTCAGACATTCAGAATAGAGTATAGGACAAACTTCTCCCACCATGGGCGTACGATAAATTTTTTAAAAGGGATTAATTTGTTTGTTAAAATTCTATAGCATGTGCGTATCACAAAATTGTCGAGCGGGTTAATTTATTTGATAAAATTTCCATTTGCTATGGAAGTAAGAAAATAAATATCTTCTGTATGTTCCTTGTGGTATATTATTCATTCTTTTTTTAATTTCTTGGGAAATTAAACCACAATATTTTTGAATTCTTTATTTCAACGTTTCGGTAGCGTTCCAGCTACCGTTGTCAAGAAAAGATAAGTAGAAAATTAATTTTTTATCCCTAACTGACACAACAGAAAAAATTTGACAACGCGTTTTATTAACAACATTTAAGCGAAAGAAACGCGCTATCCCAATAAAAACCGTTCCTGGAACGTGCACTTCACTGGATTTCCATTTCTAGTAGACTATCATATCGTTGGAATGTCATAAAATGAAGTGTTTCATTTCACATTTGCCACAGATATGATCTAATATGAATGGACCTTAATAAAAATTTGATAACAAAATTTTGCAGTCTTAAACTTCAAAATAATTTTTGATTGTCTAGTTGTCAAATTTTTTCTGTTGTGTCAGTTAGGGATAAAAAAATTAATTTTCTACTTATCTTTTCTTGACAACGGTAGCTGGAACGCTACCAAAACGTTGAAATAAAGAATTCAAAAATATTGTGGTTTAATTTCCCAAGAAATTAAAAAAAGTAAGAAAATAAATTTGAACGAGAATCAGTTGTTTCTGTTTTCACTTCTATTTAACGTACTTACAATTTTAATTATTATGTTTTTTAACACTTCAGCCACAAAAAATTCTTATATCATTCTCACAAATCAAATTACTATCATATTTATTTAGTAAACATTTTTAATAATAAAATTGTGTACATTGCATTAGATTCTATTTGGTTGGTGATAATGACTAGGCTAGTAATTTAATTTGTATATCGAAAGACAAACAATTCCTCTTATTTCAAGGTTCATTTTTGCATTTTCCAAAGAAATATGCATTTTGCTCAACTCTAATTATAGTCAAGGTCCTAGCATTTAACCTATGCAAAATGGATATCGGTTAATTTTTTTGAACTTATAACTATTACTAGTTTTTGAGACACAGGACGGTTTGTCAAAAGTAGCGTTTCCTTAATAAAAGATAAACCTTTTTTTTTTAAAGTATTATTACAGTTTCCTGTAATATTGTCGTGAAGCGGGTTAACAATAAATATCGCTAAATAATTATAATTATTCTAACAAGTTTTGAAAAATATTTTTCATAGACAGAATAGTTGGTGTTAAATATCTTGTAGATTCGAGGTTCAAATATAGTTAAGATTTAAACAAATTAAATTGTTTTATTTCATCGTACACATCATTATTGTTTATTTTAATTTATAGGTTCGGAAATGTTTACTTTGAATATAATATATTAATCCGCACTTAATAAATAATCCACAGTGGCGTTAATAACTATGTAATTCTTTTTAATCTTGTCACGCATTGTTAATTATAGTACCTACATTCATAAATACGTATAAACGTATTTGCTTTTTTTGTAAATAATATTAAACTGAAAAGGTTAAAGCTGTAATATAAATGTCAAGATATCTGCACGAGAAATTAAATATAATTTATGAAATTTATTACCTATAAATTTTGCATACGATTAAACTGTTCCTATGTGTAGATTGGCGGCATTAGTTAACAAAAATTAACGAACGTAATAAGTAATAACAAATAATAATAGTGTACCGACACAAATTAGTTTTTGCTCACCCATGTGTAAAAAATCCAAACAGCATTTTCAAACCATAATAAATAATAATAAAATCAATTGTTATTTGTTAATTAAGGATCCATCTTACCGCTCTTTATTGGAATCAGCACCATTTTAACCTGGCACTATATGGTCCTCTTAAATAAAATTTACCTAAAACGTTTCACGACCCCCGTGAAAAAGTTTGTCAAGACCCCTCGTGTAAACGTTATTTTGCATCAAGTACCTAGGTACTCGGCGAAAATAAAAATTGGATAGCGGACTGGTGCCAGGTGCCACTGTTGACCTCAAGGAGTTAAATGGGGACGGAATTTACCGAGTACGGACGATCTTTGCGTTGGCACATTTACAATCGTGTTTGTTGTAAGAACTGGATCAAATACAGGAACTTTTTTGGTGAACCCGACCAGAATCTTTCAGAGAGATTACAACTACCATATTATGTTTTATAAACCTTCACTCTGAAAGGTCTTTACTATAAAACTATTCAACCAACTGAACAACACGAACCTTGGTTCAAAAGAACAAATTTCCATCAAAAAGTTATATCAACAATTTGCAGAATTCGATTTAATCATTGTTTAACACCTGTTTATAAGCAAAAAATGAAAATTTCAGATAGATCTCTGTGTGAATGTGGTGAAGAAGGATATCTGGAACCCCTAGTATGAAACTGTAACCTAAATGAGGATAAAAATTCAAAATTCTTAGATGTTTTGTATAATTATATTTACTCTTCAAGAATCAAATTGGTAAGACCATTTAACTCACAGCAACTCAGGATGTGGAGTTTACTCCAGTGCACTAATCCTATTGATTAAGTGGGGAATGGGAAACACAATACCATCAGCGTGGTTCAAACAGAACTGGCTGGTATCTCAATTGCCGCGAAAGAACTAACAAGAAAAGGAATTTCTGGCATAAACATACTAATCTGCACTGATAGTAGACAAGCCCTATTAGCCGTGTTATATCGGGGCTAGTACTAGAGTGTGAGCAAGATTTAGCTTACGCCTCGGCAGATAACAATATTATCCTGAGGTGGGTTAAAGGACACGACAGGAGTAAAGGTAATCGCATTGCTGATTCTTTAGCCAGGGAAGCCGCTGGACTAAAAATTTTAGGACCCAGTGACACCTACGGCCTAACGACTTCGACAATTGCGGAACTAGCCATACACTACACCCATGCTCAATCCCTTGAGAGATGGGATGGAATCAAAGGATACAGTCTTGCTAGGATCACCCTGGGCGACCCTGGGAAGCTGTCGTCGAAGAAATATTTGGCGATGACCGGGAAAAACCTACGTTTAATTTCTGACTGGCCACTGCCAACTAAGGAAACACCTCCATACTATGGGGCTAGTGGACACACCTCTATGCAGGATGTGTGAACAGGAAGATGAAACTCTCAGGCATGTCTTATGCGAGTGTCCGGAGTTATTGTCGATAAGAGAGTGTGTGTTCGTTGAGTCTTGGCCTACACCTGCCGATATAAAGGAGATGTCTCCTAGTGAGCTGTCCACCTCCCTGAGAAGCTTTGTGGCAGGTTTTTCTATTTCTGGTATATCTTTCCATAATCTATTCAATTGTGCATCTCAGAATGGAGAGCTCTATAGAACAGAATATATTTTCCGCTATATAGTCTCCACGACTACTCTAAAAATAGCTACCTTGTTGGACTGGAACGCGACCGATTACTTATCTTATTTTAAATGTTTCCTTTCTTTTTCCAGGCCATTGGACATATTAGTGGATGTCATATTAATCCAGCTGTTACATTCAGTTTTCTTCTTACCGGAGAAGTGAGAATCATCAAAGCCATATGCTATGTAGTGGTTCAATGTATAGGAGCCATTGGCGGATCTGCTTTACTAAGGGTAAGTACATATTTCCAAATACTTGAATTTCTCGCACCACAATGACATTTCGGGATAAGCAGCATAGCACAGTAGAACAGAAGCATTTGGAAGTTTGCGCATTCGTCGTGCGGATAGACTGTCCAGGCCAGGACCAGTCAATTGCTGTGAGGAATTCAGCGAGTAAACATTTACGTACAGTCTAGGAAAAATTATTAATAAAATAATGAAGTTTCAATCAAGTCTCAAAGACAAAATTTTGAAGAGTCAAATTCGGGAAAGTTATAGCTGATGTTATTAATTTTATGAGAAACGAGGCAGTAAGTAATCAACCATTGAAAGAATTTAAAAAAGTTTAGCGTGTCGTATTGGCAACGGGTTGATTGAAGACGGTGAATGTGCAAACAAGTACTGCAAAAACTGGACAAATTTTAGACGATTTCCATAAAGGACGTCTCATTTGATACATTACAAATTATTCTATAACTGAAAAACAAGCACCAAGTTTGAGACGTATAGGTATATGAAAAATTTACAGAGGAATACAATTATACAGGTTGCCGAGAATGCCTACGAAAAATTATGTGGAAGATAGGATTCCTTTGGAGAAAAAACAGAGCCAACAGAAAGTTATTGATGGCAAAACCTGAAATCCAACACCTGAGTCAATTGTTTACACTAGAAACGTTGTAGGAACAAAAATCGCCCAATTATATATATGGACGAAACAAACATTCATTCATTCCATACAAACCAGATGGGTTGGGCTGATAGTTCAAACGAGGAAATACATATCAAAAGGACAGATTCCAATAATAGTGAATGTGAAGAAGGTTTCGTCAAAAACTTTCGGCCAAAAACAATCAAATTGTTTTAAACTTTGGCTATACTTTGCACGGTGTGTCGAAATGTGCAGATTAAAAGATTAAGTCGACAAGGGAGACGAAGGCTTGTTCCACGAATTGCAGGAAACTGTAATTAAACATATCTACTTTTCATATGGTTTTAAATGAAACGAACTGTTTTTAAATGACTCCACAATATATTTGTAAAAAATTAACAGATTTTTTACAAATATATTGTGGAGTCATTTAAAAACAGTTCGTTTCATTTAAAACCATATGATGAGTAGATTCCACGAAGTGAGGGTTTATACAGTTAACTCAATATCTACTTTTATTTACAAACCGATTGGATGGGAGGATGTCGCTGTTATTTTGACTTTAACATTTCACTTGGGGATATGTATTGATTGTGATTTCAGTATCATCTTCAGTTCGGTATTATTCTCTCAGAGCTCCCGGACGGAGAATATCTACTTTGTACTGATGAGGCGCAAATTCGCCGAAGCCAACCAAAATCAACTGGTATTGTATTGTACTCTATTGTATTTGTTTATTTGGGGTGACGTTCACTGAGACCCAAAAGATCTATTGTGTCCCCTAGAAACTAGTAGCTCCTTTAATCCTATTTGCCGGAGGAATTTTAGGATATCTGCAGGCTTCAGCTTAGGTAAATGTTCCTCTTATACCCAGTAATCTCCCAGGTGCTGTGCTCTAGGATTCTGAAGCTCTGTGCAGCTGGAAAGTATGTGCCACAAAATTTACGTTATTATTCCTCCACTATTCTGAGCTTCTTCAGGTGCCCATTCCCGTTAGGATCCCTGTTAAAACTCTCAGCGCAGTTTCACTTTGACTTATGCATTCATTCGATTTCAACAGTTTGTAGTCACCCAGAAGAATCTTTGATTGTATAAGCCCTACTAGATCTTGCCAATGGTCGGATCTTCTCTTTTTCTCGGCTTTACCTATTTCTTCCAATATTACATTGGGGCTGATTCCGTTAAAGGGTTCAGGTCCCCAGAAAGGTATTTCAGTCCCCCTCTTTGCTAGTTCATCTGATATTTCATTTCCTTCTATTCTAGTGTGTCGTGGAATCCATAGTAAAGAGACTATATTGTTCTCGCCTATTTTATTGAGTTTGTCTAGGCATTCCCATACCATTTTGGAACTGATTACACAAGAGCTCAGTGCTTTAATAGCTGCTTGACTATCCGACATTATGATAATCCTTTGTCTTCTGTATCCTTTATAAATATTGAACTGGGCACACTTTCTGATGGCGTGGATTTCCGCTTGAAAGATACTTGGTGTTTTTCCCAAGCTTTCAGAGTGTTTGGTTCCTGGCCCTAACACACCTATTCCATTTCCTCCTATTGCTATTGAGCCGTCTGTGTACCATCAAATGGCGTTATTTCCAATACTGGTAATGGTGTTTGGATCCCATTCCTTCTTGTTGCTTAATTCCGTGACGAATTTCTTTGAAAAGTTATACTTTTTCATCTAACCGTCTTGTGGCATGTCCCAGGTTGTCTGATTTCTAAGAAGGGAGAAGGTGGTTTTTTCTTCAATGATTCTCTCCCTACTCAGTCTGTATCTTGGTCTATTAACTGGTAACACGCTTTATTAAATACGGCAATTTATAGGTAACCGTAATTAAGCATAACAAAACATACTTATTATTATTTGCAGCTCATAGTACCTGACAGTAAATTGGGAGCATTTGGAGTAACGGACGTAAATCCAAATTTGTCATCAGTTCAAGGTCTGGTAATGGAAGCTGCATTAACATTTTTATTGATATTTGTTATCCATGGAGTATGTGATTCTTTACGTAAAGACGTGAAGGGCTCTGCACCTTTAGCTATTGGACTTGCTGTTACAGCTGCTCATTTTTGTGGGGTAAGTTTTTAGAAATACAACTGTTAATAACTTCTTGGTACTTATAAATATAAAAGAGAAAAAATAAGTAACATCACATCACTGGATACACAAATTTGCAAATATTTGATTAAATCAGTTTTCTATCAATGATCAATGACACATTGCAGTGGATTTTGAAATAATTGAACAATGAGAGCAATATTCGCATCTAGTATTGTCTGATTCGTATCAAAATGAACTAGTATATATGCATATGGTATCCAAAACATACTTTCATTTTAAAAATTAACGTTTAAAAGTCGTTATGTCTAATAATAATTTTTGCTATAAGTTCCACTTTTTATTTTAGATCCAGTACACTGGCTCCAGCATAAATCCTGCTAGATCATTTGGACCTGCTGTCATTATGAATCAATGGCACAATCACTGGGTAAGCTGGATTCTTATAAATGGAATAAAATGTATGATTATTATACAGTGCGTCCATGAAGTAACGCATAAATTAATTATTAACTAAATAAACAATAATATTAAAAATTCCCGAAACAGGTC
>CAJUYI010001349.1:24310-59773 GCA_910591695.1 Galerucella pusilla
GGAAATCCGAAAATCGAAAAAAAATTGGGGTGTTCCACTTAAAAAAAATGGCGATGACGTCATAACACGAAGATGGTTCACCCTGTAAATAACATTATAATTTGAAAAAACAGTAAATTAAAATCAAAAATTGACCTGTTTCGGGAATTTTTAATATTATTGTTTATTTAGCTAATAATGAATTTATGCGTTACTTTATGGACGCACTGTATAGTAGTGTATGTAACTAGTTAACATGTATGTTAATAAGTGATTTATTTTTCAGGTTTACTGGGTAGGACCACTAGTTGGAGCCGCTCTAGCTTCACTGATATACCGAATACTTTTCAAAGTAAAGAAAGACGAATCATACGATTTATAAATAAAATACTCAATATTTATAACGTTTACATTAATGCTTTATATCAAATAATAGTTAATATTTTATTTAATATAGTATATTAATAAAATTTCATTTTTTATTAGTTGTCATAAACATATAGTCATACCCGTCATGGATCCATCAGTTAATTTTAATTGTAAAAAGTGCAATCACTTATTAAAAATGCAAGTACCTACATGAAAACCGCAAATGAGAAAAGCCTATGGAATTGAATAAAAACGGTGTCAGTATGCTTCAAAGGCAGTCGTATTGTTACCAGCTCTCTCTTGTATTTAGTTAAAGCAATAATTGTGTGTAAAGTGTAGGTCTCGTCCATATTGATCAGAGGCGACTCGTCAAAGTGGGCAAGGTGTATGAAAAAAGCAATAACAAACCGGTGAATACCAATAAAATGAAATAACTAAGTGCAAAAAAATTTCAAGAGTTTTTCCAGACAAAAGTTCTTAAAGAAAAAGCAAGACTTTCTAATAACTTCCATATTGTAATGAAGTGATATTTCCCAATAGGTGCTTTCGATTATTCACTTCTGGCTGCTGGGCCCATATTCTTAAGGGACTAGTGAGAATCTCACCGATGAGATTAGTGCAGTGCTCCGCAACCTTTCCTCATCTGAGGCACACCAAACTGCTCCCTAGAATTTCGTGGCACACCAAAATCTAAAATATATTTATAGCAGTGGCGTAGCTAGGTCGGGGGTCAGTTCACTCCATGTATACTAATTATTTATGGATGTCCAAACTACCTTAGTGTTTTTTATTGTTTTAAAATGTGAAGAAGCTCCTTTCAGATTTGGGGCATCAAAATTTTCACTCAGGACATAATACATATTTTTTTTTATTTTTTTTTCATTATTCAGATAGAATGAAAAATACAAATAGGTACATACATGAGAACTATACTAAATACTAGGTAGGACAGGTAGGTATACTAAATTTACTTCTGTTGACACGTCAATAGTAATAAATATTTTGACATGATGATGACTGATTAATGTGATACCTGCGGTTGCTTCGTTGAACACAAAAGTTTTATATTCGGCTCAATTTTAGACAGCGCAACTCTTATTTCTTGGTCAAGATCTTTTAAGCATGACCGTTTATCATTTTTAATTAATACAAGCGTTGAAAAACTTTGCTCACATAAATATGTTGTGGAAAACGGAAGTAGTGTGAAGATGGCCTTGTCGGAGATGCGTGGATATTCTGTCTTGATGGAAATCCAGAAAACATCTAACGGAACTTCGTCGAATTTCAGTTTTAGGGTCATATCATTACTTAATTCTGTGAACTCCTCTCGAGTTTGCAATGGCAGTGCTTCCGTGGAACTTATTGCATTGGTTGCGAAAGGATTTCGAATCCAATTGTATTGTTCCGTGTTGATAGAATGGAAATAGTATTCAAATTTTTGTTGAAGCATACTTAAATGTTGTTGGGCCAAATCCGCTGTTGTCAGATTGCTTTATTTTTCGCGGGTCTCGCTACAATACGAATCTGATTCGTATTGTCTGAAAGAGCGGCACACCTCAAGTCGGCTTACGGCACACCAGTGTGCCGCGGCACACCGGTTGCGGAGCACTGGATTAGTGCATTACAGGTTGCCTGAAACGAGAGAGATTCAATTTCTCATGGTTCGGACCGATAGAGAATCTCGCCAAAAGCGGTGAGAAGCTTAGAAACATGCGTATTGGGCATGTCCACGACAGTTGACAATACTTTGGTGGTAAGACAATAAACAATAGACACGATGAAAAATTATCAAACAGCAAACAACTATCAACCTATATTTTATATTATTAAATATGCAAGCTCAATAATTAAAATAACTTCAAACGTACACTGAAGCAAAACCGCAACTGAACTCAAACACGATCTATCATTATGAATCAGCATATAACCTCACTATTAAGTACCACGTGCTCTGACGCTTTGTTTATTGTTTTACCACCAGGCTAGTTTGTGACGTCACGTGGACATGCCCTATTGGATTTTGTCAGGTGATGCAGATCTCACTATTTCCTTTAAAAATACGACAAATTTAAAACTCTCATGTTTTAGGCAACCATGCAATACACCTATCTCAATGATGAGATTCTCACTAGTCCTTGGTAGGGACAAATAAACGAAAGCAACAAAAGTGTATATAATGGAAAGTGATAAACAAGTTCCTCGAAGTCATTGAAAATATCCATTTCAAAATAAATGTGACTGTTTTTATTTAAACTAGGCTAGAGTCGCCAATCAATTCAGAGAAATTCGAAAAGGCTATGAAATTAATAATTACCAGCTTCTTTTTCTAACTGAAAATACTTGAGAACTTTCATACTGCTGGGCTGCGTTTCGGGAAGCTGGTTGTTGGTATGAAAATTGTTTTAAGGAGTGGGGGTAAAAACTCACTCCGGTGTGCTAAACTCGCTCTAGGTTGTCGAACGGTGATGGAGTTTGTTTCAAGGTTATGTTTGTTCGGTTGTTGACAAATTGACAAATCAAATTTATTCATTCAAATCTTTGCCTGAATGAGTGAATAAGTTTCAGGGTGTCTATTCACTCTAACAGGGAGAGCTCCTACGAGAATAAACTCTTATAAAGTGCGCATGCGAGCTCTCTCGAAATTGCAAATTATGATATAGCCCGCATGCGCACTTTATAAATATGTGTACTCTCGTATGAGCTCTCACTGTTAGTGAATAGACACCCAGGGAAACTAAAATATTTACTTATAAAGGAACATAGGAGCGAGTTGCTTATTAAGTTAGTCAAAAAATTTACCAATTGCCATATCCTGCTCAATTTCAACAGAATATATCTACCTTTTCCAATGTAACGTTCCATACTTTTCCTTTTTTATAATTTATTCAATAATTAATAATTGACATCTAGAAGTTTATATCGGCAGAATAAATTCAAATGCTTAAGCTGTCATAAGTGACTTTTTTGTCAGCTTAAATTTTACCCTAGTCGGGACTAGAGCTTTTGGTGCGCGCACCAGTATGTGACAACCATCTTCTCGAATGCTAAACACCGTACTATTTTTGTATACACACCGACTTTTTGAACGGCCACTGTGTGATTTTTATACGACACACCAAGTTTTCGAACGCATCCTTGATGTTTTTCCGTGTATCTAGGCATATTTTTGTATTAATTAAATATATATAACAATAAGATCAATATTCACTTTTCATAAATAATAATTGACTGTAAACAACAAAGTACACACCTGACAAGAACTGTCAGTGTGACAGTAGAAAAATACGTAAGACACATTGCCGCTACGAAAGTATCGCCTTCATAGTTTCTTGAGCTCCCGATTGATAGGTTGCGCTGGCGCGTAATCTAAACATGAACCAATCAAATTTTTGTAAGTCAAAGATTAGGGTTAACGTTTGTAAAACATTCAAACGGTTCATGATTATATTATATTTTGATTATGATTAATCACAGACCTGCCTTTTTTCCATTTCTTCCTACGTAATGTGATAGAAGAAGATTAACAATCGATGACGCACACCATGAAGGGTATTATTTCAACCATATTTACAACTTTATTCAGACTTGGAAAGACCGGGCCTAAATGTATGAGTATTAAAAACTAGATAGAACCTGGCAACACGCCGCTGCTGCTGCAGCTGCTGCTGTTGCTCAGTTGCCCATATTATTGAGGGTAGAGGTTTGAGCAAAAAATAAACTGGTAAAGTTTCATCTTAATAGGATGAGTGGCACGGCAGCGTTTAACATACGAACAAACAAACATGCAAACAAAAATAAATTTTTATAAAAACACTCCTTTTTATTATGAAGTAATGGTTAAAATAGCATTTTTTGCTTTCACTTTCATTTTCTTCAAATCCTGTAATTTTATAGTGATAGAGTATACATTATCAGTTCTAGTCAGCAAAACAGGCTGTTTCAGTTTACCCTCTTTAAATTTTAATTCACAGAAAAATCTTCTCTCTTTCGGTCCACAAAACTTAGCCACCCATTGACACTTATCTTCAAATAACTTGGCGTAACAGTAGAATATACCACGTTCTTCATTCACTAAAAATGCCTCTGGAATATTTTGAAATACAACGATAAAGGACTCCAATACTTTCGTTGTTCCATGTATTATTTTTATATGGTTCCACATATTTTTAAATTTTCCTTCAAAATAGCAATTCTCAATGGGACAATGATAATCACAGAAGCAACAGTGAATTTCGTGATCGTATATGTCGTTGTGGAGTAATTTTTGGGGACAACCATATTTTTTGTATTTACATGGTAATACGAATTTTCCAAAGTTTTCTTCCATAGCGATGTTTCTATGGAAAGATACTTTTTCTGAACAAATTGGGCAGAATCCTGCTTGGCATTTTTGACAAAAGTTATGGCCGCAAAGACAAATATATATTGGGGGTATTAATGGAACAGAACATTCTGTACAATTAGGTGAAGAATCCGTATCTAGTTCTGAAATTGCTCCTAGACTAACAGTACTTTTAGCTCTTTGTATGTATCTTTTTTTTACATCGTCCACACTGATAGTTTTAGATCGAGAAAGTAAAATATCTGGATTCTTAGTATTATTCTTATGACTTCTTGCATCTACACTATATTTTCTATTGGATAGGGGTAAATGCGGAGAACTAGTAACATTATAATTTTCTTCAGTTATACCAACATCTTCATATTCTTCTTGCTTAATGATTTTAGCATTAATTCCGATGTCATCGGTAAAAACTTCATCATTATCGTCATCTAAGTCTTTGTTTATATTGAATGTACATTCTAAACATGTGATTTCTCCAAGATCTTTTTCCATTCTAGCTAAGTCTACTGTAATACTACCACATTCATTGACTGATATGTATCCGGGATGGCATAGATCATAATTTACCTTCAATAATATATTATAAGTTATTCTTCTAGAAATTACTTCGGGTCCCAAATATCTCAATCTAATTTCTAATACATTTTCAAGAATTCTAGTTTGTGCCAAATATATTTCATCTTCTACGAACAGTAATCTGTTTTCTGACAGTTTGGATAGTTCAACAAAAAATGTGTCACCGAAATGTAAAAGATCATCGTGCTCTTCTTCAAAATGATGGAGAATATCTTCAGATTTACCTTCCCACGAACATGAGTATCGTTTGTCAGCAGGACAAATATACACCAACATATCTGAAAAAAAAAATTGATAATGTTAGTTATTGGCCATCAATAGTTCTCATCATAATTCATCACAGGAGGTTAGGTTACGTTGTAAATTCTATACAAAACAGAATTCTTCAACGAGAAAAATATGTTTTAATGAGTATTTTTGAACAATCTCTTCACCAACAACTATCTGCTTCTAGTAAATATGCTTATCAAACTGGCAAATGTACAGATTTATCGTTAAACATTCTTGTTGAAAATTAGGTTATCCATAAGGCCAATATCGTTGTGGACATGTCGCAGGATCTGTGGAAAATCTTGGGGCTTGGGACCCAAACAAATCTATTGGATATTTGTGATGATCGTTAGACCAATGATCACATATGGAGCTATTGCCTGGTGGCCAAAAGCTTTACAGCGAGCGGCCCAAGCAAAGCTCTCTGGTTTACAGACACAGGCTTGTCTGGCAATTACGGGTGCTATCAGATCCACAACGTCAGCAGCCATGGAAATCCTTCTGGACCCACCTCCTCCCCATATATTTTTGTAAAGAGAGGCTAGATGGACAGCATACAGAATTGCGCATATTTCTACATCACAAATCAGGCTTATACAGAACGAAGCAGAATGCTAGTGGACAAAGTCACAGTATTTTGGGAATGACCTCTGACATAATGCCTCCAACAGTAAACTACGTCCTACCTTATACCGTCCCAATTCCAAATAGAGATGAATGGGTCATCCGTAAGGATGAACTATTAAGAGCAGACAGCTGTTGGTACACAGACGGCTCAAAAACACACTAATGCTCTGGTGCAGGTGTATACGGGCGCAGATCTAGGACATAAATTTCAATCTCTTTAGGATCCTATGCAACCGTTTTTCAGGCGGAAATTTACGCCATTGTTTCATGTGTGGAGGAGTACGTGTACGGATAAAAAAGCTGTACATTACTCGTGCGAAAGTGATTTTTCACACTCGGCTTATGCCTCGTGCTAAAATATTTCCCACTCGTGTGAAAAATGTCACTTTCCGCACACGTTATGTAATATACTATTCTCGGACAGCCAAGCGACTTTGAAAGCACTCACCCTGTAACCTGTAATTGGTTTTTGGCTTCCAAAAAGACCTCCAATTAGGAGGGTATAAGGCAGATCGTATTCTTCTGTTGGGGGCATTATGTCAGAGATCATCAAATGTCTTCACCAGCATGGTGTATATACAATTGCTTCCACTACTAGCCAACTTTAAGACAAAAATTGAAAATAATTCCCAAACCACAAACCACGAGAAGCGTTTAAACTGTCCTCTGACTGACAAGTACACTGTACTTGTTATGTCATCAGTCATTTTTGGTTGAGCGCGAATTTTAAACTAATGGCATTTTTATTTAAATAATTTTATCTTGATAGGTAATTTCAAGCAGCAAATATGTTGAAGACAATCTCCTGGGTATATAAAATTATGTTGCACAAGTTTTTATTGAACTAAGTACTATAGTTAAAATAATACCCTTCTTGGTGTGCGTCATCGATTGTGACGTATATCCGGATTTTCGGCATGTCGTTTATTTTATTTGCTATTTTGACATATAGCTAACCTTAAATTTGATAAATAAGATCATCAGGATTGCATTTAGCCGAATTCGAATAGGTTATGCAATTCCAGCTTCTTTTTCTAACTGAAAATACTTGAGAACTTTCAAAATACTAATGTTTTTCCGTGTATTCATGCATATTTTTGTATTATTCATATAAATTATGGAGGGTAGAGGTAAGGAGAACCGTCTTGTATGGGGGGAGAGTTGAAAAAGTGTCCAGCTGTATACTGACAATAAAGCTTCAATTATCTGCCAGAGTAGCGCTGGTGTACAAAAAAATCTTATATGAACATAGCTATTGTAGACGGAGTGAAGTGTGCTGAGTTTAAATATTAAAAAATTTTCATGACTAGAGTAGTTAGTAAAATAACGGTATACAAAACTTCAACTATTTACCTTGTTTATTTCTCCATCTTCTTCTAATCACTTTTGGCGCTTTCTTTAAAAAGTATCCTAAGGTGCCGCAGCGCCACCCTTATTGGACGCGCTGTTACGGACACTTTTTCAAACACAGAGACGGTTCTCCTTACCTCTACCCTCCATAATATAAATAAAACAATAAGATTAATATCCACTTTTCATAAATAATAATTGACCGCGAACAACAAAGTACAGACCTGTCAGTGTGACAGTAGAAAAAAAAGTAAAACGTATTGCCGCTACGAAAGTACCGCCTTCATAGTATTTTAAACTCTCGATTGATAGGTTGAGCTTGCGCGTAATCTAAACATCAACCAATCAAATTTTTGTAAGTCAAAGATTAGGGTTAAGATTTGTAATACATTTAAACGGTTCATTATTGAGATATTTTGATTAGGATTAATCACAGACCTACCTTTTTTTTAATTTCTTCCTACCTAATGTGTTAGAAAGACATTAACAATTGATGACGCACATCAAGAAGGGTATTATTTCAACTATACCCCTGGATGGAATAATTGAATTTGTCCATTATTGGTCTATGTTAATAATAAGGCGTTTTCGGAAACTTACTGCGGCTCACTAACTCGATCCAGAGAGGTCACGTGATGAATCACCTACCCGGAACTGTATAATAGCACAGAGTACACCATCTAACAAGAGGCGAATGAAAGCCGTTTTCGTGATCGCAATTTTGTGTGCACATGCGTTTAAGTCCAACTTCAAAGGAACCGACAAAGCTTTCGTCTCTTGTTAGATGGTGTACTCTGTGATAATAGTTTACGAAATAATAGGTTTCGTTTTTGATCTGACAGCTAACGTCATAACAAAACATACATCTCTTCTTCAACTTCGAAAAAAAAAATCAAATGCCAACGCCGTTAATGCAGCAAAGCCCCCTTTGTTCATGTTTGATAAAAGCAATATATTTCGTTACCACCAAAAGAATTAGGTTAGGTATGTTACATTACCCTTCAGTAATGCGCATGCGGTGCCTATAGCGTCTCTACCGACTTACCTTTCGATGAGGGTAACGAAAAATGAACCTATGGGTCAGTCATCCAGTCAACAACTCGGAAGTTTCCGAACACAGGAAGGAACTCGGGTTAGGTAAACTAACGTGCAGGTTAGGGATCGTGTCAACCCGAGTAAGTTTCCGAAAACGCCTATAGATAAAATTATTAACCACTAATAGAGAAATTCAACTTCTCAGTTGGCTAGAAGAAGCAATAATTATTAATTGTCAACTTCACAGCTAGTAACGGAAAAACAAATTTATTATAAGCATTATTCTATCTTGCAAATGATGTGATTTAAAATACTAAAAAGTTGTGTATGTAATGTTTGGTAGGTAATCCATAATCACAACATAGCAATTATATTTTTTTGGAATTTTATCAATTTCGTGTGACAAGGATATATTATTATATATCTATAGATACTAATCTATTTATATATTTATTAACTATAAACCTTCACATCTAGAAAGTGAGCTATTGAATATTTGGCAATGAATATAATAAAGAGAAAAATATACTCAATTGTCAAAGAAAATAAACGAAAAATTTGTGAAAAAAACTGAAGTGTAGGTGCAGGCGTCTAATCGAAATCTTGTTACAACTTATTTTCAAACAACGTTTGTAATATTTGTGTTTGTGAACTATTACCCTGATATGCATAACTCGTGTAATATATACAAATGCTCTTGTTTATAGAAGTTTTTTTTTTCGGGCCGAGATGGGAAGCTCATGTTCCACTGGGTCCTCAACCAGTACCCAGACAGTGTTTAACTCATCCCCACGGAGATGCCTACCAACCAAACCCACCTCAAACTCGCCGTTTTTCCCGCCTTGGAATCATCACTACCCTAGCATACGTTAAGACGGGCGGCGGTCCCTCACACACTCTCCATCATCTTCTTCCTTCTATCACTCCTATAGAGGTTTATAGAGGTTAAGACACCGGTAATCGGTATTCTCTACCAGTTCCAATCAACAGAATATTTTCAAATTCCACTGGTAGTAATGTTAAAGATAAAAACATTCCTCGATCTATGCTTTTCTGCAATCAACGACACATTACAATGAAAATCAAATGTTGACATTGTCGATCTACAAATCGATAGGGAGCGCCCTAATAGTTCAAGTTAATTTTTCCCTGGGTGTTCATCCCGTCGTTAGACTGACACGTATATAGGGCATGTCCACGACAGTTGACATTGACAATACTTGGGTGGTAAAACAATAAACAATAGACATGATGAAAAATTATCAAACAACAAAACAACGATTAACCCATATTATATATTATTAAATATGCAAGCTCAACAATTAAAATAACTTTAAAAGTACACTGACGCAAAATAAACTAAAATCAAACACGATCTACCATTATAAATCAGCATAAACTCACTATTAAGTTATTAAGTACCACACGTGTTCTGGACGCTTTGTTTATTGTTTTACCACCTAAGTCTTGTCAAAATAGTTTGTGACGTCACGTGGACATGCCCTATTGTCTCTTTTCACTCCTCGCCCAACCCATAGATTATGGAGGGTAGAGGAAGGAGAACCGTCTTGTATGGGGGGAGAGTTAAAAAGTGTAGTCTAGCTGTATACTGACAATAAAGCTTCAATTATCTGCCAGAGTAGCGCTGGCGTACACAAAAATTTAATATGAACATAACTATTGTAGACGGAGTGAAGTGTGCTGAGTTTAAATATTTAAAAATTTTCATGACTAGAGTAGTTTGTAAAATACCCGTATACAAAACTTCAACTATTTACCTTGTTTATTTCTCTATCTTCTTCTAATCACTTTTGGCGCTTTCTTTAAAAAGTATCCTAAGGTGCCGCAGAGCCACCCTTATTGGACGCGCTGTTACGGACACTTTTTCATACACGGAGACGGTTATCCTTACCTCTACCCTCCATACCATAGATTATGAACGGCATTAAAGGTACATTTACATTCAATTACGCGCGTGCTTAATCTCTTGCTTAATTGACATTTCACATAATGACCTAGGATAACAATAGAAAAAATTAAAAACTACTAATAGAGACATTCAACTTCTCAGTTGGTTAGAAGACGCAATAATTGTCAACTTCATAGCTAATAGTGCAAAAAAACTATTGTCATATTCCCTAATTAACTCTTTCTCTGTTTAGCTTGGTATATCCGACACTAATGCCACTAAGTACTTGTTTTTTCAGTTTGTTTACTACTACAATTATTTGTAAGCAAATTATGCAATATCTACAGATAAATACTTACTAGCCAATTTGTCTGGAATATTAATTTTCACTGTTCACACATGAATGTCTTGTCTGGTATTATTAAAATAAAATACATATTTTTAGTATTTTGCGATAACAAATTTGACGATTACGCTCTGAACAAGACAAAAAATGATGGATTAATCTTATCAGTATTTACCTATTTGATATACCTATATAATATGCGACATGAAGTGAAGGGTGCCATGCAAAACTGTTTGCAAAACTTTAATAAACTGATAAGATAGTACCCACTTAGTATATATAACGAACTTGAATTGAATTCAAAGTGTTTACTTTTTTTTGTTGCTACCAAAATATGATGAGATATTGGTAAAAAATAGTATATTACATAACGTGTGCGGAAAGTGACATTTTTCACACGAGTGGGAAATATTGTAGCACGAGGCATGAGCCGAGTGCGACAATCACACGAGTATGAATAATCACTTTCGCACGAGTAATGTACAGTATTTTCCCTACGATCACGTGATAATTTCACCAAATAATGTGTAATCAATATCTGACATATTAATACACAAAATGTTACAATTAAAGTCAACATAATTGATTTCAAAGTTATCAATAACTATCAATAATGACAAAAATTCAAGTAGTTTAACTATATAATATAGGTAGGTTATTACAATTATTAATTGGTTGGATAATTATAGAAATTGAAAGTGAAATTATTATTTTTCATCATACTTCATACATACTTATCATGAATACCTTTCAAGATGATTACATTTTCCTACTATTATAACTAACAGGTGATTTGGATTAGTTGGTACAACATCGGACTTCTGACGAAGAGTACGCGGTTTTGATCCTCGACCGCGTCCTAAATTTTTTTAATCAAGAAAATGACAAAAATTTCACTTTTCAAATAAATCGCTTCAAATTTAGATATAACATAGGTAAATCTAATTAAAAATTATATATTTGACAGCTTGCCAGTGGTCAATCTTAATAAAAATTAATTTGACAGCTTTTTTATCCGTACACATACGGATAAGTTTTTTTTTTCCGTACGCGTATGAATAAAGGCCACTTTCCATAGAACTAAACAGTGTCGTTAAGTAGAAGTCGTTAAGTAGAAGAAATTAAAAAAATGTAAGATTAAAAAGGGATTAAATTCTACCTAACATTTCCATTGTTTGTTTGTAGTTTAGACAGTGCTTTGGCTTTTTTCGTTTTTTTTTATTATATTCGTAGTTTTTTAAGTGTTGTTAATTGTATTTATTATACAAATTAATGTCAGCATCAGCGAGTACAAGCATAGAGATACTACTGTCCCATCTTATAAATATAATAGGCTAGAAACATTGAATATAACAAAAAATATCATGTTTCAACATTTAAAACAACTTTTCCCACGACTAGCTGTGTAGTTGACAATTATTGCTTCTTCTAGCCAATTCAGAAGTTGAATTTCTCTATGGTTAATAATTTTTCTTTTATGAACCTAGTAGACTATGAGCCCATGGGGAAAAAAGTGTCGCGATTTGAAACAGCAGCAAACCCATTCAGAACGATAGTTTATCATGCAACCATCAGTTCCAGTACTATGGCGTACCTTTTCTCTTGTACAGAAAAGCGCAGTGGAAAACTGAACATTTTATTTTTACCCCCTAAAAATATGATGACATTGTACGCCCTTTGTTACATTTGATAGTAGAACCATAGGAGATTGGTCTAGACTCTAGACTCTATGCCG
Source organism: Galerucella pusilla (assembly GCA_910591695.1). NCBI lineage: Eukaryota > Metazoa > Arthropoda > Insecta > Coleoptera > Chrysomelidae > Galerucella > Galerucella pusilla. The sequence goes on from CAJUYI010001349.1 coordinate 36,852, forward strand.
TTCAAAAATAATCGTGAGAAAAATCTAATAGGAACATTTTTGAACTCTTATTTTCTACCCTCTGAAAAGGTGATTTGAAACTGAACGGCATTTGTTTCTGTAGATTATAGAACATATAAATAAATATTTGACAGTAGTGCATGTTTGGGAATGTGACAGGAAATTGACAGGTCGTTGGTTGAGTTTGTAGATATATAAAATTGGTCACATACCATTCATAGTTGAGAATTAAATACAGTATATTTTAAATGTCAGAGGAGTGTTGAATGAAACCGCTATATACAATAAATCCATTTAATTTCTGGGGATTTGGGTTGAATTGCTAACTAGGTACTACATCTGGCACCAGTGCTCTTTCAATTGAGAATGCATAAGACGATGAGACGATTGACGATTTATTTAATTAAACAGGTCTTACTTACAGGTTCCATTTTATCACACACTCATTAAATTGTATTAGGTATATTGTACACAAACTGTTATAACAAACCAAAACGGCATTGCGCCAATATTATTAGAATAATCACTTCACATTAATTTTTACATGTTATAGGTATTCAAAGTAGAGGGATCAGTTTTAGGAGAAGGAAAGGCGGGATGAGACCTAATTGGTTATGAAAGAGCGCGCTTCGCGTAGTGTGGAAGAAATAGTTTGAATGCGAGCGGTAAATAGTGGCTGATTGGATGGACCGCTACCAGGGCCGTAGTTGTGATAATCCTAAGTTGAGGTTTCTTAGCAAAATCTCAACAGTGCACACATACAAAAAAAGTTGCGTGAACAGCCGTGGGAAATTTTTTATTTTCCGAGATTTTCCTACTTAAAAAATATCATCTGAAAATTCAGGGCATCTAGTGCAATAGGCTTCTTTCAGAATAAAATAATATAAAAAAATAATGCCGTACAAAAATAATAGTGTGGATAGTCAAAACGTCAGTAAAACTGGGATGGAAGTGATGCAACTGAGAAACCGACTGTGTAAAACATGAACTTATCGCGGCCGAACTTGTCGCGACAAGTTTATACTTGACAAGTTCGGCGGTGTTGGAAGAGAAAGAAACTTGAGGTATAGCTATTAGCTATCTCTCTTGCACGGCTCTGTGATTCGCTGACGCATGCTCTCCGCATATAGGGTAACATTTTCAAAGGAGCATATTACTTTTCTATATAATATATTGACGTGTTACGAAATTCAGTGGAACAAATGCCGTAAATTTTTCCAAATGATATTTTTTGAGTAGGAAAATCTTGGAAAATAAAAAATTTCCCACGGCTTTTCACAAAACTTTTTTTGTACGGCACTACTGTCAAATATTTATTTATATGTTGTATAATCTACAGAAACAAATGCCGTACAGTTTCAAATCACCTTTTTAGAGGGTAGAAAATAAGAGTTTTCAAAAATTTCCCTAGATCTTCCTCACGATTATTTTTGAACGGCATAGAGTCTCAAACGATCTCCTATGGTTCTACTATCAAATGTAACAAACGGCGTACAGTTTCATCACATTTCTAGGGGGTCCAAAATAAGATGTTCAGTTTTCCACTGCGCTTTTCTGCACAAGAGAAAATGTGGCATGGTGGCATGATAAACTATCGTTTTGAATGGGTTTGCTGCTGTTTCAAATCGCGACACTTTTTTCCCCATGGGCTCATAGTTAATAGGTCAATAATGGACAAGTTCAAATATTTTGAGAATCCAGGGATCGTAGTTTAGCAAAAACTTGTGCAGCATAATTTTGTATACCCATGAGATTGTGTCTAACATATTTGCTACTTGAAATTACCTATTAGGTAAGATCAAATTATTTGGATAAAAATGCCATTAGTGTAAAACTCGCACTCAACCAAAAATGACAGATGACATAACGAGTACATTCATAATATATCGAAAACTGACGGTGTACCTGTCAGTCAGACGCCGGGGTAAACGCTTCTCGTGGTGCGTTTGTGAGTTATTTTTAATTTTTGTCTTAAATTTGAGTAGTAGTGGAGAAAATTGTATAAACATCATGTTAGTGAAGAGATTCATAAGCCACACACCCTATTGATTGTCTAGTTGTTGTTGGAGTATCAGATAGGGAGCAGAATTTTAAAAACAATCAATTCTCAATAACGGTAGCTACAAATAAAAACATGAAACATGAAAAATATTGTCGATTTATTTCCCAAAAAATTGAAGAAAAAAAAGGTAGAACGTGTCGCGGGACACACGGTAGGAACTTCAGTTTTTTTCAAGCAAAAATGATGTAATACATCTGACGTTATAGATAAACAATTTGCATATTCCTTGGTGGTCGAGTAGTAAGCAAACCAGACTCTCACGTGGTAGACCCGGGTTCGATTCTCCGTGAAGAAGTTTTTTTATTGTTAATTTTATTTTTATAATTATTCTGCTTGTACGTAAAAGAGCAGGTAGACTCATAGAACTTGAGCAGAGAACTGTATATAATGTAAAATAAATTAAAAGTGGTTCAAATAAACATACATAGCTTGACGGAATGTGTTTTAAAAGTTTCGAAGGACCACCCTAAAGTTTGATTGCGCTTTAGGGAACGCATATACATATAAAACAACTGGACGAGTTATTACTGTTTATTCCCAACCACCACTACATAAACAGTACATAACAAATACAAAACATAGTACATGACAATATACATACGAACATAAATACGGTTAGTTTCCTTAACTAGATTGACGAACAAACATACAGAAAAACGTAGCATAGGAATTTGGCAACACCGCGACTTACCGGCATCTTCATTGTACATTTAAGCGCCAAATATGCTTGCGCGTTGGTTATAAAAACATTGATTTTTACTTACAGTTATTTGAAACAAAGGCACTAATTCACTACTAATTCACTTATACTATAATATTAAAACTTAGTTGTAATGTATTAAAATTTAGGTGGGTATATTATACTGGTAACATTAGGGGTAACATGGCAATCATGATGAGCGAGCGTAAAGCCCTTGCTTGGTGAACGGTTGTCGCAGATCTGCGCTGTGTATATTGACTCTGTCGACCTAAATCGATCACGGTACTCGGAGAGGGGGCGGACGCACTATTGACAGGGAAGTACTGAGGAGAATTTCATTCAAAATTCTCCATACTGGGGGCGGGGCGAAAGATTATCCAGAGATGGGAAGCGGAGCAAGTTTTACGATCGGACGAATATACTCACCATCCTTGCCGACGAGTAACTCCATAATTCTTGCAAGGGGCCAATTCAAGGGAGGTCGATCTTCTGATCGAACCAAAACAAGCTGGTTTATTTTGAGGTCATCGTTGGGTTTACGCCATTTGGGCCTCTGTTGCAGTTGGTGTAAGTAGTCAACTGACCATTTCGTCCAAAATTCTTGATGAAGTTTGGAGCACTGTTCTGTATCTGTATCTGTAGAGTGGGGAGGGTGAGTGTGTAGGCTCACAGCACTTAGACCACATGTGACCCATTGTACATCCTCCCGAGGAGTTGTCCTCCTAGGTCATTGTCCATCCTGTCCTTCTCAGGAAGGTGGTCAGGTCACTAGGAGACATCTCCTTTATATCGGCAGGTGTAGGCCAAGACTCACCGAACACACACTCTCTTATTGACGATAACTCCGGACACTCGCATAAGACATGCCTGACAGTTTCATCTTCCTGTTCACACATCCTGCATAGAGGTGTGTCCACTAACCCCATAGTATGGAGGTGTTTCCTTAGTTGACAGTGACCAGTCAGAAATCCTACTGTTAAACGTAGGTTTTTCCTGGTCATCGCCAAATATTTCTTCGGCGCCAGCTTTCCAGGGTCGCCCAGGGTGATCCTGGCAAGACTGCATCCTTTGATTCCATCCCATCTCTTAAGGGATTGAGTATGGGTGTAACGTTTGGCTAGTTCCGCAATTGTCGAAGTCGTTAGGCCGTAGGTGTCACTGGGTCCTAGAATTTTAAGTCCAGCGGCTTCCCTGGCTAAAGAATCAGCAATGCGATTTCCTTTACTCCTGTCGTGCCCTTTAACCCACCTCAGGATAATATTGTTATCTGCCGAGGCGTCAGCTAAATCTTGGTGGCACTCTAGTACTAGCCTCGATATAACACGTTGTCTGTTCAAGGCTAATAGGGCTTGTCTACTATCAGTGCAGATTGTTATGTTTTTTCCAGAAATTCCTCTTCTGGTTAGTTCTTTTGTGGCAATTGAGATACCAGCCAGTTCTGTTTGAACCACGCTGGTATTGTTTCCCATTCCCCACTTAATCTTTAGGCTTAGTGCTCTCGAGTAAACTCCAGATTTCGGGAGGTTTCAAACCCGGTAAACTTCTTTTCCTGGTGAAAAGGACCATCTCAGTCTTTCTGGGATTGATCGACAGTGAGTGTTCCTTACACCATTTTTCAATTAATTTAAGCCCATCCTGCGCTCTGTCGCACAGTGTGTTCACAAATTTGCCAGTCTGCAAGATAACTATGTCATCTGCGTATGCAATTGTGTAGAATCCATTGTTGTTGAGGTGATTAATCAGGGTGTCTAGGACTATGTTCCACAGAAGGGGTGATAAGACTCCTCCTTGTGGACATCCCCTCATGACCAGTCCTCTTACTGTGATGTCTTCTACATTGATACTTATTGCTCTACTAGAGAGCATCTTGAGTATCCATTCTCCTACTACCAGAGGTACATTCCTGGAGTTGAGTTGTTGGGTAATTGTTGGAAAGGTTGTTTTATCAAACGCTCCCTCAATATCTATGAATATACCCAGGGTGGATTCTTTGTTGTCCAATGATCTTTCGATTCTGCCAACCACTTGGTGAAGGGCCGAATCAGTGGACCTTCCCGGAGTATATGCATGCTGATTTGGATGAAGTGGGTTGTGAACTAGCACTTCATCTCTTATATACCGCTCGCATAACCTCTCCATTGTTTTTAAAAAGAACGATGTGAGACTAATTGGTCGGAATGCTTTTGGTAAGGTGTAGTCCATCCTACCTGGTTTGGGTATAAATACCACTCGTACTTCTCTCCACTTACTGGGAATATACCTCAGAGCTAAAGAGGCTCTGAAAATTCCAACCAGGTGCGGCATAAGAATATCCATTCCCCATTGAAGTAGGGCTGGTCTTATTCCGTCAGGTCCTGGTGACTTGAAGGGGGAGAAGCCCGATATGGCCCACCTTATCTTGTCCTCATCAATTACTGCACTAGCAGATTTCCAGTCGTATTGTGAGGGTGTTGTTGGTACTTCCGTCCAGTTTGACGTTCCAGGAAAGACAGAACCTGGGAAGTGAGTTTCCATAAGAATCTCAGCGCTCTCTTGAAGGTTGGCGGCCTTGTCGCCATTTTCCCTTGTCAGGATGCCGATACTCTTATGGTGGTCGTTTGAGAGTGCCTTCTGTAGCCTAGAAATTTGTGGGAAGTCTTCGACTGCCTCACAATAGGCTCTCCAGGCTTCTCTTTGCTTTTGTCTGCAGACTTTTTTGAACTCTTTGAGGTTGGCTTTATACATTCCCCAGTCCTCTTCGAGTTTTGTTCGTTTTGCCTTGTTAAAGGTCGTTCTCGCTGTCTTTCTGAGGTGTTCCAGTTCAGGGCACCACCAGGTATTGGTCGTGCCACCTGTCTGAACCATCCTCATGGGACAGGATTCCTTATAGGCAATGTCTATTTTGTTTTGGATAGATACTGTGTACCTTTCCAGTTCCTCATTATTGCTGGGAGTCAGGACCTCTGTTTCCCGCAGAGCACCTTCTAAGAGTCGATTGTAGAGAGCTACATCCGTCCTCTTCGGGTCACGGGATTTTACAGTGGTCCTGAGATCCTGGCTTACCGTATAGGTCAGCCAGCGGTGGTCCGACATAGAAATATGATCCGACACCTGCCAGTCCTGAATTTTGTTTGATATTTTGGCTGTCGCCAGCGTAATATCTATTAATGTTTGGCTACGGGCGTTAATAAATGTCGGCTCCGTGCCTCTGTTTAAGATTGTTAGATCTTTCCTAATTATATATTCATAAAGAGACTTACCTCGGGCGTTGATATCCTTGCTGCCCCAGCTCAAGTGGTGTGAGTTTGAGTCGCAACCCAATATCAGCTCCACTCTGTGGTTGAGGCAGTGATCCACTAGTACCTCCATCTCTTTAGTCGGTGGTAGGGTGGCTGCATCTGAGGGTAAGTACCCCGATGCGAGTACCAACGCCGTATATTTGCCTTTTCCATCTGGACATTCCACTTTAACCGCAGTAAGGTCTGAGGTGCAGAATTGTGCCATCGGAGAGACTCTGTATTTCCTTGGGACGTAAATAGCTGTCCTAGGTTGCTGATTGCTTGGTAGGCTGAAAATTTGACCCGTTAGGCTACTGAAACCAGTAATTTTGGTCTTTATTATCCAGGGCTCCTGGATCAAAGCTATTGCATCCTCTAATACATCAAGGCGGCGACATAGTGTTGCCGTTGCCGCCTTTTTGGAGCACTGTTTCCAGAATGACAATCTGTTAACCGAGGTAGAAGATAAACTTTGGTCAGGAAGAGCAGTAAGCGGAGCCCCAATTAAAAAATGGCCAGGAGTTAGGGCTAAGAGATCGTTTGGATCATTAGAGATGGGATATAAAGGTCTACTGTTGAGGATAGCCTCAATTTGGGTTAAGACAGTAGTCAATTCCTCAAAGGTGAGGCAAGTATTACGCAATATTTTATTCATGTGGGATTTAGCACTTTTAACGGCCGTCTCCCATAAGCCACCCCAATGAGGAAGCGAGGAGGAATAAATTTCCAGATTATTTCGTTGGTAGATACAAAAGATAAAATTTTAAGTTGATTCTCCTTTGACCGAAGAAAACTAGAGAGTTCGCGCAATTGATTTCTGGCACCTATGAAGTTGGAACCGTTGTCACTGAAGATTATTTTAGGGTTGCCCCTGCGGCTGAGAAACCGTTTAAGACTGGCCATGAATGCATCGGTGCTAAGGTCACTAACCAACTCGAGATGCACGGCCTTGGTTACCATGCATATAAACAAGGCAAGATAAGATTTTAGACGTGGTGCTTTTCGCAAACGCGAGGAACGAGTTAAGAAGGGTCCAGCAAAATCAATACCGACTCGAGAGAAAGGGCGAGATATCTGAACTCTATCCAAAGGTAAGGGGGCCATTATTTGAGATGCGTACTGAGCATTGAATCTAAAACAAACTACGCACCTTTTAATTAGTTTTTTAATTTGACGAGTGCCATTGAGAGGCCAATATCGCTGACGAAGACTTCCAAGTACATTTTGGGCTCCAGTATGTCCAAGGCGACGATGAGTCTGCTCTATCAATAAATTAACGACGTGATTATTTTGAGGTAAAATGATAGGAAATTTCTGATTGTAGGGTAAATTGGAAAATTCTAAGCGGCCTCCGACACGCAGCAAACCGATAGCGTCCAAAAATGGATTCAATGGATTTAAAGTTTTGTCAGTGATAGGTTTATTCAATTTGAGAAGATTAATTTCTTTGGAAAAATGGGAAAACTGAACTTGCTTCAATATAAAATCATGAGCCCTCTGCAATTCTTCGACAGATAAAGATGTGTCACCTGCAGAAGATTGTTTTTTGAGCTTGTGAACGAATCTAAAAATAAATGCAATTACCCTTTGTAGGGTTCCGAAATTTGAGAATTTGGAAATTACGGTTTCCCAGAAATTTGTGTCAGAATGAACAAGGGTAAGAGTCACTTTTTTGCACTCTGGCAAATTCTTAACAACTTCAAAAGAGTCCCTGGAATCGAAGTCTGTTGTTTCTAGCAGAAACTCAGGGCCGTGAAACCAGGGATGACGTACTTCGGCAGAAAACTTTCCTCGCGAAAGAATATCGGCTGGATTTAACTGGGATTTAATATGACGCCAAATTGATCCTTTACTATGTTCTTGAATGAATAAAACGCGCCTGGCTACGAAAGGAGAGAAACTATTTGCGTCTCGCTTTGCCCAGTTAAGGGCGATAAGAGAGTCTGACCACAAATTCACTGTTTCGAATTCTACTGCATGAGAAAGTATATGAGTTATACGAGAGGCTAGTCGGGCTAAAAATTCCATCGAGCATAGCTCCAGTTTAGGGATGGTTAAAGTACTTTTCAATGGGCTAACTCGGGATTTTGCAGCAATAAGGTAAGAAGAAGACGAACCATCGACATAGTGAGTTACACAATATAAACAGCCTCCATAAGCTAGCTTGCTAGCATCACAGAAACCATGGAGTGAGATTGATGCAATTGCGTTTGCGTTAATCAACTTTCTGGGTATGCGTGAATTAGAAATTTCGTTTAACAAGGAGGTATACTTCATCCACCGTTGGAGAATTTCGGAGTCGGAAATGGGAGCATCCCAAGATATTTTGGATTTCCAGAGGGACTGCATGATAAGTTTACCAAACACCGTTAAAGGATTAACGAATCCACAAGGATCGAATGTACTAGAAATGACAGACAAAATCTTTCTCTTGGTTATCACCGATTCTGGAGGTGGTTTAGAAGTACTAATGGAAAATGAGTCGGAAACAGGGTTCCAGTTAAGTCCCAGAACTTGACCGGGTGAGCTATTCAAATCGAGACCAACTTCAGTGCGGTTAAATAGAGGCATTGATTGAAGAAAGTCAGTGCAATTAGATTGCCATTTATGAAGTTGGAATCCATGCGGAGTTAAGACGGTAATAAGTTCTGAATAAATTTTGTTCAAGTCGCTCGCGTTGTTGGATCCGGTTAATATATCGTCTATATAGGTTTGTTGAAGAATAGCAGTTTGAGCATTCGGACAGTCAGGATTTTTTAAAGCTATATCCTTCAAAACCCGAGTAGCCAGAAAGGGGGCACAATTTTGCCCGAAACTAAGACAGGTAAGTTGAATACATTGTAAGTTCTCGGACGAGTCATCTCTCCATAAAATATTTTGAAAATGATGCTGCTTAGGATTTATATCTATGCACCGATACATCATTTTGATGTCGGCGCAAAGAACAAATTGAAAAGAACGGAATCTTATCAGAATATCAAATAAGTTATCCTGTACTTGATAACCCTTGGAAGTTAAATCGTTGAGTGAAATACCTGTACTTGTTTTAGCCGAAAAATCGAAGACAACTCGCAATTTGGTGGAGGTGCTTCCCTCGCGCACTACTGCACAATGAGGTACAAAATAGTTGAATTCGTGGTGTACAGTATTGTACAAAGACAGAGGAATGACTCGGGCATGGTTTAGTGTTAAATATTCAGAAATAACCGTTTTGTAGTCATTGAAAAGATTGGAATTAAAGTTAAATTTCTTTTCCAATAAAGTGAATCTTTGTCGTGCCATACAAAATGACTGGCCTAATTTTTTAGTTTGGTTTTGTAGGAAAGGCATGTCCACTTGATAACGCCCAGAAGGAAGGACAACAGTTGTGTCCGAGAAATGATTTTCAACTAATTCCTCATCAGAGGAAAATGTATCGGGTTCAGGAACTTCCTCCAGTTCCCAAAATTTTTGCATTAAATTTGTGAGTTCTGGGTAGTCACCGGATTGGACATCCAGAACAGTTAGAAAGGTTGAAGCCAAATGATCTTTTGCAGGACTCACCTTAAAATGTTTTGCTACTAAGGGGCCTGCTACAACATAACCTAGATGAGTGTTTACAAATGATGGTATATTTGTACCAATGTTAATTGCATTGGGTTTTTGTAATGCGAAATATAAATCAGCGCCTATAAGAATATCAATAGGACCAGGTTCAAAAAATAGAGGGTCCGCTAGTTCGAGTTTGATATGATCAGGTAATTTCAAATGTTTGGGGCTTATAGCAAATTGCGGAAGTTGATTGGTAATTTTGTCAATGACTGAACAAGAAATGCTAAACGAAGGAAAAGGGGCGATTAAAGAGGAAATCATAAAATCAACGGTTTCACCACTGAAGGTGCAATTATTATTTCCCAGACCACTAATATTAATTGATTGCGATTTTGAGGGAAGTTTCAGTTTTTCGACAAGTGCTCGATTAATGACGCTCATTTGACTAGCAGAGTCAAGTAGAGCACGGGCCACAATCGTACGACCATCAGGACCATGCAGATTAACCAACGCAGTGGGTAGAATAACGACTTTATTGCCAGAAGACATGGCTATGAAAATAGTTGTAGATAAAGGAGACGTATTGTTATTGTGAGCATTATCTTCTACAGATAAATCATTGGTATTTAGAAAATTCGAACCATCCGGTTTGGATATGGTTTGATCATTGCTATTAGATGATCTAGATCTAGGTTGAATAGGATTTTGTACATTAATAACATGAGAAGTCGGATTGGAATTCCTTGCTTGATGAGTAGTAGTATAATTGCGACCACCCCCCGTGGCAGCTGGATTGGGTTGATTATCGAAATGAAGATAGCTATGGTGTAATTTATTACACGTTATACATCGTTTGAGAGATTTGCATTCAGTAGTGCTATGAGAGCTATTTAGACAATTGATACATGCTCTTTTTGATCTAATAAATTTGTACCGCTCTTGCGGATTCAGTGTAAGAAATGAGGAACATCCATAAATAGAATGCTGTGAATTAGAACAGTAGAGGCAGAAAGTTTTATATCTAGAGTTAGAAGGATTTGAATTGTTGTGTGGAGTGACACTGGAAAGAAAGCTGACTTTTTCCTTGGGTGGACCATTTACCCTACCCGCGGTTTTAGATTTATTAGTATCGAATAAGTTTAAATTTTCAAGAATGGATTGACGTTTCTTTAAGAATTCAAAGAAATCATCGGCTACGGGAATGCTTTCCGCTTTTCGCTCGCTCTCAAATGCTCTTCTTGAGTTAAAATCCAATTTTTGTTCTAGTAAGAATACAATTAGTGATTCAAAATTAACATCCGCGGATAAGTTTATATTTTTGATTAAATCGAAAGTTTTACGAGAAGTTATGTGAAATTCCTTGAGATCCGCAGAACTACCCTTAGTTAAGGATTTTTGCTCAAGTAATGTTTGATACAAGGTATACAAAAGTTTATATTTATCATCATAGGCGTTTTGCAAAATCTTTAACGCAACATTAAGATTTTGATTGGTAATGCTTAAAGAATCAACCAATTGCAACGGTTGTCCCCGCAATAGACTCTTGAGGTAATAAAATTTTTCGCCATCTGATTTTAATTTGGGATTATTCAACACTAAAGCAGTGAAAAGATCGAAAAAGGAAGCCCATTCTTGAGCAGCTCCCGTGAAAGGTTTTATGTTAATTTGAGGTAAAGCTACATTAGAAACGTCATTTGATTGACTAGTTTCAACTCTTTTTTGTACCTTATGAATGAGTGCGTTAAGCTTTGCAATACAGTTTTCAAACCGGTCCGCGACTACATCTTCCAATTCTCCATCGGACGAAGGAATATCATCATCGGGATTAGTAATAGAAACAATATCTAATTGAACTTGTTGATAAGTATTATAGTGTTCAGAAATGTTACTTAATTTGACATTTAATAAATAAACTTCTTCGGAACCATCCAATTCATTAATAAATCTTTCTATACGTGATAATTGAATTTTACACCCGCGACGTTTGTTTTTCAAGTTAATTAGAGCCATTCTGGTATTTATTAAGTATGACCAATCAGAATCAAATACAAATTTGTCAAGTGAATAAGCTGCACATGAGCACGATACAATCTACAAGTAATTTCAGTGAAATTGTTAGTTGTGAACAAATAATATTATAATAGATAAAGTGGAATCATACGTTTCAGATTCTATATGAAGTTTTAAAATAAAGTTTTTACAGTGTACCGTAAACCCATCCAAATAACAAAGAAATGTTATGAAAGACAGTGATGAAATTGAAACTAAATACCTACCGACTAGTGATACAACGTACCTACATATCACCTGAAATAAAATATGCAAACATCAAACAAATATACAATTGTAATAACGAATAAATGCGCTAAGTAGATATTTGAAAATAAATTCGAAAATTATGCAAACACTCGCTTCAATGTTTTAACTTAAAATTAAACAAAATATTTTATTTTGTACGTAGCGGCAAATAAATTCATCAAATAAATGGAATCAAGTTCGGCTAAAAATAGTTACATAAAAAAAAACGAAACGACACAAATCATAACAAACAAGTCTGTCCCTTTCTTCAACCGTGGCGCCGAAGATCCTACACCCCTTTCATCAGGTGTCGTTGTTTACGCATCGAATCGAATGTCTTGCTCAAAATTCGACCTTCCGCTTCGTTTTCACGCGGTGTTGCCGTTATGAACGAATTTGGGAAATTTACGCGAAAGTTCAATTTATATTTCACTATAGTTTTTTTTTTTTTTATAGTCTCACTGGCACTGAATCGGTAATGTTCTCGAAAATACTCAAGGGAATATAATTGACTTACAGTATATCAATAGAGATAGCATAAACTGATTGGACACGTCAACTTGTGTCAAGAGTTAAACAGTAAGGAATCAATAATCTAATATGTCCAAATGACAGGAAAATCCGGCTCGAAGGACCAACAAAAACTATGTACGTAAAAGAGCAGGTAGACTCATAGAACTTGAGCAGAGAACTGTATATAATGTAAAATAAATTAAAAGTGGTTCAAATAAACATACATAGCTTGACGGAATGTGTTTTAAAAGTTTCGAAGGACCACCCTAAAGTTTGATTGCGCTTTAGGGAACGCATATACATATAAAACAACTGGACGAGTTATTACTGTTTATTCCCAACCACCACTACATAAACAGTACATAACAAATACAAAACATAGTACATGACAATATACATACGAACATAAATACGGTTAGTTTCCTTAACTAGATTGACGAACAAACATACAGAAAAACGTAGCATAGGAATTTGGCAACACCGCGACTTACCGGCATCTTCATTGTACATTTAAGCGCCAAATATGCTTGCGCGTTGGTTATAAAAACATTGATTTTTACTTACAGTTATTTGAAACAAAGGCACTAATTCACTACTAATTCACTTATACTATAATATTAAAACTTAGTTGTAATGTATTAAAATTTAGGTGGGTATATTATACTGGTAACATTAGGGGTAACATGGCAATCATGATGAGCGAGCGTAAAGCCCTTGCTTGGTGAACGGTTGTCGCAGATCTGCGCTGTGTATATTGACTCTGTCGACCTAAATCGATCACGATACTCGGAGAGGGGGCGGACGCACTATTGACAGGGAAGTACTGAGGAGAATTTCATTCAAAATTCTCCACTGCTTGATATTAATAACGACAACAGGTAGACGTTTGAAATATTCAGCAGAAAATTTAGTTAATGGTACGGTACCCTTCATGAGGGAGTCCGACTGGCAACATCTACTTATAACAGCATCGTATATTTAAAAAGGGAATCCGTAGCATTATACAAATTGGACATTCAAGAACTGTACGTTTACCACACAAAAATTAGTGGAAACATAAAATTGAATTGTTAAGTTTTTAATTTGAAGTTATATTACAGTTTATAGAAATTTTCATTTTCTAGATTTTTTTCAAGTGGGTCGTAGAAAAAAAAATATGCTGTTCGACTCGCGTGGATTGTCTATATCGCACTTGAACGATAGAGCACTTGAAACACTATTGTTTGAGCACCAAAGAAACAATACCTGTTGGGCGCTAATGAAACAATTAAAGTTTAAAGTTGGATGATGATGAAAAACTAGGTTTTTAAAATTAACAAAAAAAAGGATTTTAGGTTGTATTGTAGGTTCTTGCCAAACTAACCACTTAAATTTGGTAGCAACTAGGCCAGTTCGCAGGACTTAGTTACTAATTGATCTAAAGCAAAAAAATTAGAAAAGAAAAGAGAAGGCAATTTTAGGGCGCCACTAATTTTCTTTCCTAAAAGAAAATTAGAAACAAAATCAAATTTAAGAGTCAACTTTAATCTGTTAAGAGAAAAATGAAAAAATACGTTTCTGTATAATAAATAAAACTAAAGAAGTAAAATAATGTATATATTAAATTCCAATTACAAACAAAATAGGTTAGTAAGATATAAATAAAAAAAATACTTAGAGTATAGACTACTTTTGAAGATGATGTCGATGGAGATATTATCCAGTACAGCTGGAGAAATCTGCAACTTAGTCTGGGACTGTGGTCTCCCACTATTGACTTATTGTAGTTTCACCATGAAACCGCTTCTGGCAGGTTTAAAAAAAAACTTTTTGTCTACCAGGCACTGCTAGTTTTCCAGGTACTGTTAGTTTTCCAGGTACTGTATTTATTTAGGTACTGTTTTTCCGGTACTATTAATTTTTCAGGTACTACCAGCCTTCTAGGTATTGTGCCCCAGAAACTGTGCTATAAAACATACCGGTATATAAAAAAAAAGGTTACAAAAAAATATGAAGCTAACAAGGATATCTGTCCAGTGCAAAAAAATTACAATTTACTGATTGAACTTAAGGATTCATCCTGGACAAATATCTGAATTATTCAAAAAAAACAATTTCATAATATTTAAAAATATCCTTGGCTGGATAGGAGAGGAAATGTGGCTCTCAAAATGGGTAGCCATTTTATAAGAAAATATTTATAGAAAATTAGTGATTTAGAAAAAAAATTATTAAAATGTGAAATTAGCAAATAGAAAAAAACGTACCAGTAATCCAGATACTCAAGTAACAAAAGCAGGAAGGATTTTAAATTTCAACAAACTAAGTTCGTGGATTACTGCACAGTTGTTGTATCGTCGACAAACGATGAGAGAAGCCACGCCGTGACCTTCCTCATTCTTATTTAAGGATCATTTCAAATTTTAAATTTCGCGGTAAAATACATTAAGAATCCTGATTTTAGGTTTCGTAGTTTATTCCACCACGAATCAGAAAAGGGAAATAATTTATTAATTATTTGAATGAAAAATTTTTTGGAAATATTTATAAACCATTCCACCAAAAATCAAAATTCTAAAATGATTTTAGCAATTATTATTAATACCTGAAATGTTAACTAACAAAGTTAACGTTTCACACTCCGACTACGGCGTCGTGCTCAAACTTCGTCCTCGTGCGATATGGCCATCATATCCACACTAGTTGCACAAACTACTATTTCTATCAAAATATGCCCTTTTACATTTAAACACGGGCGACGACCCAGCACTGTAGTGGAACGCGTTCGATGCGATAATTACAGTCAAGCAAGGTCGGACATGGTTAGTACTTGGATGGGTGACGACCATGCCAGGGAAAACCATCGTATGGGGCCCGTACAGCCTGCAGCGCACTAGCATATCACAGCTCGCAGGCATTATACCAATGAGCACGAGGTATAATGTAGATATGCCGTCTTTCGGAGGAGACGTAAAACCGAGGTCCCGAGTCCATGGATGTTGGGCTCGTTAAAGAACGCTACCACTGGTTGGAAACACTAGTGGGTTCGCCAAAATTTCCGGTTAGGGGTAGAGTGCTCCCGGCGTCGGTGATTAGCCACAGTCGCAGAAATAGACCGACGTTAAATAACAGAATAAAAAAAAATATATATATACATTTAAACACAACCTGCCAAATGTCAAATCAATTTATCCATCCATTTTAAAGTTATCAAATTAAAACATTCAAGTTTTCAAAATTTCAACACCCTGTGTATTTCGAAAAGTAAATGTGCTAGACCCCTTAATCATTATACCATTATGTCCAATTTTACGAGAGGAATCTACATGCAAACGTTCGAGATGTTTATACCATTTTTTGCGCGATCGTATTGAAATAAATTCCGAATAAAATCATTTAAATTTCTTCGATATGAATTAAATGTCAAAAGCGACATTTATATTTCTCGATCAGTTTAAATATATGTATATTTTGCATTTTGGTGAAATTGTTTTCATGCTATTTATTTTCGACGTCTGAACGGTAAGTAAATCACTTACCGACGTGTTAAACTTAGAAACCAGTAAACACAACCTACCGTCCTGACAACCGATGCTGTAAATAAACAAAAAAGATCAATCGCGCAAAAAAAATTATGGAATACCAGCGAATACCAGCTTTGCATAGAATTCTAATGTAGCATCGGTGGTTCAGTGGTAGAATGCTCGCCTTTCACGCGGGCGGCCCGGGTACGATTCCCGGCCGAAGCATATGAATCGCTGCTTCGTAAGCGAGAGAGAGACTCAGGAGAGAGCACACGCACGCAAGTAAGGCACATAACGAAGCAACGTAACATAACGTAACGGTCAGATCTTTTGCGTCGTGACCCTCGGTCGCTCAAACATAACCTGACGTAAAGAACTAAAGTTCCAATAATATTTCTCACAAAAAATAATGAATTAAAACACAGTTCCATTCAAGTTTTTCTCCATTTATTTTTATATATAAATTTATAAGCTATAAACAACAAGCCGTAAGAGATTTCATATTTCAAGAAATACATTAACAGGGCTACAGGGCTACATTAACACGGCTACGTTTAGGTCATACCCAGCTAACTCACAGTTATCTATTTGACAAAGGTCCCGAGCCAAAATGTAATTATTGTGACTCAAAACTAACTATCAAGCACCTACTTGTTGAATATCCTCAACTAACACAACAGCGACAACTGGCACAACTCTCCAACAATCTGATGTATTAGGAACCAACTGCAATTTACGTAGCCTGAAGACATCTCTTAAATGAATAAATGTTATAAATTCTTTGTAAAATACCAAATGTAAGTAAATATGTATACACCAAATATCGCTAATGACCCCTCGTGGTCGTTACGCTATAATAAAAAAAAACATTAACAGTCTATCAATGAGTGTCCAAATAACATAATCAAAAATAGTGAAGCTCCGTATTGTTCAACAATGTTTCTTTTGTCACCCAATATTTCAAAAACCACTAGATACTTAAAAGTCTCTGTAGCTATAATAGAATGGCTAGAGCTAATAATTGATTTATCTGTGTGTATTGTCAAAAATAAATTATGTATTGAAACGTCAAGGTCTCCGGTATATATAGTGGAAATGGGTTTCACTGCTTTTTTAAAATAATATTGTAAGTTTGATTGCCTATACCATAATCGTGTATAAATAGAATTAGAAATATGCGATAATAGTGACATCCACTCATCTAACCACAAACTAAAATTCTATTTGACAAAATCTACTTCATTTACAGTGTCCTGCAAATAAATTGTCATTTTAGTAAAGCGAGTTATTAATAGATGTCAAAGGTAATAGTAGCTTACTATTATAACGCATTACAGAGTCTTTGAAAATCAAGGAACTAAGACCGTTCATTAAAAAGCAGCAACTAGCTCCCCAGCTATATACCACGAAGGACATTGAATTGAATTGTATTCGGGAATGGTTAGTTTTGTATTTCCAAGTAACTTAAGGTTAATTTTTTCAAGGTAATTCCAGCTTTTCACCTTTTGTTTCCCATTTTTATTGTTTTCATTCCGATCAAAAGTTAGTGGCGTCCAATTTATTATTAATTGTACACCTCATGAGGTGGAATGGTCTAGCCCTCGGTTTGAACAGGTTCTTGTACATTTTCAAACAAATCCAAAATCATAATTATTTCAATTACTCTAAGTACTTTTTCTCCACTTTTGTGATAAATACTAAATATCTTCGAATCAAATTTATTTTTGATGAAATACAAAATATATTTATAGTCTTAAATCTATAATAATTACTCACAGAAAAGTCTAACTAGTATAGTTGTCACAATAGTTGTTTTTTGTTCCAAAAAAGTTAATCAAAACACTATTCCATTCGAGTGACGAGCGAATTTCTTTTTTTTTCATTCATTTTTATATACAAAATTATAAGTTATAGAAAACATAGGAGATTTTATATTTCATTCACTATCTAATAATGAGAGTCCAAACATAATCAAAAATCCTAAAAGTATAGCTCCGTATTGTTTAAGACCGTCTCTTTTGTCACCCTGTAATATTTCAAAAAACACTACATACATAAGAGTCCCTGTAGCTAAACCCTGTAAAAACACAGAAACTACTGTAAGAGAGGAATCATCCTGCAAGCTAACTAAAATCCCTATTCCTATTCCCATTGGACTAACAACCGCAAACATGAATACAAAAAGAATTACTAGTTTAGTTTTTAAACCAGAAGTAACAAGTTCAACACCAATGCAAAATGCAATTACAAGTTTATGAGCGCTAACTGCACCAAACATGTACCAAACATTATTAGCGGAGGACTCAAGACCTACAGCTAAACCTTCAAAAAGTTCATGGATTGATAAAGCCAGGACTACTAGCAATCCCCTGATTATAACTACTGTAGAATTTGAAGCTGTAGTTAGTGGAAGATGAGAGTGTCCCGCTCGAGCGTTTGAAACTTGGTTTTGTTTGGTAGGTAGCGTTAATTGTTCACATTTTAATATGTCATCTATATTTTCCCCTCTTCTTATTGAAAGACTGCGTTTTATTGCTATTTCTAGATCCTCCTCATGTGGTATGTCTGTTTCTGTAGCTATGTATGGTGTTTTTTCTTTGCTATGTAAATACACATGAACGCATTCTTCGATAAAATACATTATGAAAAACCCAATGCACATTAATAGCTCTGCATAGTGAATATTTAGATCGGGTGTGAGATTCAGATTTTCAAAATTTTCATCAACTTCTGGCAGTAGATGAAGGAACGTTGTACAAAGCAGCACTCCCCCACCTAGTCCAAGAAGAAATTTGACCAAAGAGTTATTTTTTGGATCAGAGCTCCAATTGTACCAATGATTCAGTTTAATGGGGATATTGCCGATTATAAAAGAGGCTAGAAACAGGACACACATAGCTGTTGCTTTTGCTACGGTTGTATTTTCTCCCGATTCTTCTTCTGCATTTTCTTGACTGATTTCTTGTAATACTCGAGATGTGGCCATATTTCTGAAACAAAAGACTTTTATCAATCACATATGGTCATCCCGAAATTTGTTCACTTCGTTCACAATTTTCATATACATTGCCGAAAAGAATTATATTAATTATAAACTGTAACAACCATAACAAATAGTACAAGTCTTGTGAAATTTCGCCAGTCAGTAATTGGAAACAATTAATGTTACACGACTGAATAATAGTACATTATACACCAAGGTGGTGAAGACTATTATTATTGACCGAGCACCAAAATTATTTCGCGAGTGGCTTTGCCCCGAGAGGAATAAGGTGCGAGGATTATTAATATATTCACCACCATGTTTAAGACAAAAATTGAAAATAATTCATAAACGCACCACGCACATCGTCTGACTGACAAGTACACTGTCAGTTTTCGATATATTATGAACGAACTTGTTATGTCATCAGTCATTTTTGGTTGAGCGCGAATTTAAAAATTTTGGCATTTTTATTCAAATAATTTTATCTTGATAGGTGATTTCAAGCAGCAAATATGTTGAAGACAATCTCCTGGTTATACATAATTATGTTGCACAAGTTTTTGTTGAACTACTATCCATGAATTCTCAAAATATTTGAATTTGTCCACTATTGACCTGGGTTAAAAATAAAAAAAGGTAGAACGTGTCGCGGGACACACGGTAAGAACTTTAGTTCCTTTTAAGCAAAAATTATGTAATACATCTGACGTTATAGATAAACAATTTGCATATTCCTCGGTGGTCGAGTAGTAAGCAAACCAGACTCTCACGCGGTAGACCCGGGTTCGATTCCCCGTGAAGAAGTTTTTTTTTATTGATATTGATAACGACAGGTAGACGTTTGAAATATTTAGCAGAATATTCATTATTATAGATAATGGTACGGTACCCTTCATGAGGGAGTCCGACTGGCAACATCTACTTATAACAGCATCGTATATTTAAAAAGGGAAACCGTAGCGTTATACAAATTGGACATTCAAGAACTGTACTTTTACCACAAAAAAATTAGTGGAAACATAAAATTGAATTGTTAAATTTCCAATTTGAAGTTATATTACAGTTTATAAAAATTTTTATTTTCTAGATTTTTCCTTAAGTGGGTCGTAATAAAAATATGCTGTTCGACTCGTGTGGATTGTCCATATCGCACTTGAACGATTCAGCACTCCGCTTACGGCTTCGTGCTCAAACTTGTCCTCGTACGATATGGCCATCATATCCACACTAGTTGCACAAACTACTATTTCTATCAAAATATGCCCTTTTACATTTAAAAACAACCTGCCAAATGTCAAATCAATTTATCCATCCATTTTAAAGGTATTGAATTAAAATTTTTCCAAATTTCAACACCCTGTACTTCGAAAAGTAAATGTGCTAGACCCCTTAAACCTCATATCATTTTGTTGTAATTACCCTTAACGTTCGAGATGCTTATACCATTTTTTGCGCGATCGTATTGAAATAAATTCCGAATAAAATAATTTAAATTTCTTCGAAATGAACGAAATGTCAAAAGTGACATTTATACTTCTCGATCAGTTTAAAATATATTTTCCATTTTGGTGAAATTGTTTTTATGATATTTATTACTTTTCGACGTCTGAACGGTAAGTAAATCACTTACCGACGTGTTAAGGCCCATTCCCAATCAATTTAGTGGCGAAGTGGCACTTCAACACGCGTGCTGGGACAATGACGTTTAAACGTAAGTATCCTCAATTCAATTTCGTGCTGACATGCGCGCCGATTTGGAAGTGCAAGCTTGCAAGCTGTAAGCTTTTTCGGTGCGTGCCGAATTGTGTCATGCGCATTCAATCATGGAAAAATAATTTAGGTACCCTAACCCTATTTTATTCTATTATGTTTGTAAACAAACATACATTATTTTCTAATATCGTAATTATATTAATTTGTTGTCTTTGGTAAGTAGTAACTACTTTTATTTACAAGAATAATCACAGGTTGAACTTTTTAATTACCTCGTTACCTTAAAATAACAATGAAAATGAGCATGTGCGATAACATTCAGGCAGATTGAATTGACAGGATTGAGGATGGGTATCCGTTTTGCAGCACGCGTGCTGAACTGCCACTTCGCTAGTAGATTGATTGAGGATGTAGCTTCAAACTTAGAAACCAGTAAACACAACCTACCGTCCTGACAACCGATGCTGTAATTAAACAAAAAAAATCAATCGCGCAAAAAAAATTATGGAAATAATAGTAAAAATTTATCCGAACAAATTCAAGTAAATCACCAGCACTGCGAATACCAGCTTTGCATAGAATTTTAATATAGCATCGGTGGTTCAGTGGTAGAATGCTCGCCTTCCACGCGGGCGGCTCGGGTTCGATTCCCGGCCGAAGCATATGAATCGCTGCTTCGTAAACGAGAGAGAGACTCAGGAGAGAGCACACGCACGCAAGCAAGGCACATAACGAAGCAACGTAACTTAACGTAATGGTCAGATATTTTGCGTCGCGACCCCCGGTCGTTCAAACATAACCTGACGTAAAGAACTGAAGTTCCAAAAATGATTAACCACTAATAGAGAAATTCAACTTCTCAGTTGGCTAGAAGAAGCAATAATTGTTGCAACTTCACAGCTAGTACTTAGTGGTAAAAACAAATTATTATTGTTCAGTATTCCAATAATGTATGTACAAAAAGGGACTTGGAGAAACAGAATTTTGTGTATTCAAGTTAATTTTCTATACAGCGGCAAGCTGCTTAATACAGACCACTATTTGAAGAAGAAGATGATGCACTTAATAGGAGGTATTCTTAGCAAAAATATTCAAGAACTCCGTGGACTCCGGGACTCCGTGTATCATACTATGGAATTCTATAAGGCATGTCCACCAACTGACAAGTTGACAAAAATGACAGTCACCCTGAGGATAAACAATTATTTCGAAATATTTTAGATTTGTAATTTAGTTGTTTAACTTAATGATCTTCTTTATTATAGACAGTCACAGTATTTATTATTATCATTTTACAGTTAAATCAACGTTCTTTTGAATAGTTTCCTCTCAATTTTCATTTTGTTTTGAGGCTATATGCTAGGAATTCTTTTAAAAATGCAATGTTTTCATCGTTGTTAGTCAATCTTAACGTTCTAAAATTTCCAATGTGAGTATTTGTAAACTGGAAAGTTTCGGATAGTACATAAGCGCCGCAGTGCTGCAGAGCTCCCAAAATCTTCTAATTAACTAAAATATTTGCTTTCATCAAATATAAAATTTATAATATATTCCGTAAGGCATTCGTATTGTTATAATGTTAAAAAACTGCGAGCGCAATCTAAAACAACAAACCAAATGCGGACTAACCGTAAGTAAATTCCACCAGTGAAATAACGAACCTGTTTTGCGCGATCGTTGATATTTTATATATCTGAGCCATACGAACGTGCTCTGCGAGGCCTTTCAAACACCCGCGTTACACACTTCTCCCCCTTGACGGTCTAAAACTAAGCCGTGATTTCAACGGGATAGTTCGCTGCGTTTAATTCAGCACAGAGTGGTATACAGTACGTCGCAGCAAGTTTAGCGTAATAGAGTGTGCTTCTGTTTCTGATTGAAGTACCGCTTTCTATACGACTTTCTCCGCCCAGTAACAAAGATATCACCTAACGTGGTATCGCTTTTGTCTTTTCCACATGACTTGCGACCACGTAATATTTTCACTTACAGCTAACAATGGTCAGTAACATCGTAAGAATTATTACAGGTTATCTAACGGGTCATACCCCGGTAAAAGATCACCTGCATAAAATAGGGTTGTATAACAGGGACCTCAGCTGCAGACTTTGTGGCATGGAGATCGAGACCGCAACCCATATCTTATCTGACTGTGAGGCACTGGACTCGAGGAGACAAACTATCTTCGGAGAAGCCAATGTGCCACCTGAAGTATATAGCACATGCACATCCAATGGACCTATATAGTCTACTCGAAGGTGCGGGGATAACTGGATGGGTGGACTAAATGTGGACTAAATAGGACTAAATAGGTTGCAGTGCTCCCGGCATCAGAACGGCTTCCAAAACACAAAAAAAA